>CAXHUL010000058.1:0-59501 GCA_964019695.1 Loripinus fragilis
TGTACAATTCTCAAGAGAAACCTGCTCGTGACTGCAAGACATTTATTTAAAGAATTTAAATGAAAATTAGCATAAAATGTAAAATCAAGTGTTGCACGTGCCCTATAAACTACTCACAAAGCGCCCACATATGCTACTTCAAAGAAAGAAAAAGACTCCTCAGAAATGCATTGTGACCCATGATGTTGAACATATAGCAACAAATCAATCAATCAATCAATCTTTTATTTATACAATCAATCATTCAATCAACTAAACAATCATTTATTTATCAAATCAATCAATCATGAGTCAAATTGATTTAAGTACGTATGTATGTTTTTTTTTTTAACAAAACGCATTAATAATTAATACCCCATAATAGTGGCACTCGAAATATCACAGCCACACGTCAGAGTAATAAAATAACGTATTCAATATTATGATCAGTCAGAGAATGGAACGTCATAGTTATATTGCCTACTTTAACTTTAACCATGCCTGCGTAGCTGCCTAGTGGGACTTTGACCTGAGCCTTCGTCTACTTCCACCATTTTACTTTTCAAAAGGTGATTGTTCTGATGAGACTGCGTGAATTGCAGACTCGTCTGAGGCTTGCCTTTTCTCACCTAATAGAATGCATTATTCGAAATTATTTAAACGTTAACAACGTATTTGTGATTATTCCTATGGCTGCATGTGAAATCTTCGGTCGACGAGCAGCGATTCTGGTCTGACCGCTCGGTCACGCAGACCTGATTGTGTTATTCTGGTCTGACTTGTAGATCATGTAGGCCGTTAAGTTACATGTATTAACTCTTTGCATGTGGGGTATTTTTCATGCTTTTTTGTTGTCTGCTTCTTTTTCTTCAAAACGAACTTTTCAGGAATACCATCCGTGTCAAACAGCTTGAACCCAGATCAGGCCCGACGTTCTGTCGGGCCTGATCTGGGACCAAACTGTTTGCAATGGTTATCAGCAGGCGGCACAAGTAGGTATTACATGTAAGGAGTTTCTGAACCATCTGCTTGTGTCAGCTACAAGCAGCAAAGACGCAGATCAATCCGCGCATAAAGATGTGCAGTCTGATTTGGGTCATTACTATCTGCTGCATGGAGAATACAACGTTTATGCTTCATTTACATTTTTAAGATTCAAGCTAGTCTCTGAAGTTGAGCGGGCTAGTTATGGTCCTTGTCTGGTTGTCAAACCCGAAGACATATTTTCTCCTGGCGTGGCTCCCTCATATTAATGAGGCGGTGGTCTTTGATCATAGATGGTAAATCATTTGTTCTCATTAATGATTGTCTTTCACGACTTAAATGACACCCCGACCTGACATTTCTTTACGTAAATTTCTTGTTGGTGTCTGACACAAATAAAGTTTAAAAGGGGCCATAACTCACACAATGACCGACTATCGATCTATGATAATAATTAGGCCAAGGCGCGAGAAAACCTGTCTTCGGAGTTAGCGATCAGGTGACATTGAAACCAGACTGCTCAGCTACAACGATTAGCAAGAATTAAGCATTTTTACATGAAACACGTAGTCTGAAACCTGTGTAAAACGGTCACTCAAAAAGAGAAAAAAAAACAAAGATCTTTATGATAAATGGTAGCTTAATGCAGGTCGAAAGTACTGCAATACTTTGGCCTGAATTAAGCGAAAATTGGTCTTGAAAACCAATTTTTGGTCTTTTCAGAGTGGCGGTTTTAGACAGATTGTACTGTATTGTAAACAACAAGTATAAGTTAAACCAAAGAAGGCCACCCCTTTCCCAGTGAACCATTCGACGTCATCTGAACGTGACGATGACGTTCCCAGGTAAAACGTGTTGAAGACGTGATCGTCACCCCAAAAGCGTTACATTTTGAAAACGTCCAGGACCTTTAAATTTACTTTTCAAAACGTGCAGAAGACTAAATAAAAACCCTACATGAACACGTTTTTGTAACGTTTTGTTTAGTGTATAAGACGTTTTCGTAACCCCATACCTGCCGTGGAACATTGCAAATCTGTAAGGAAAACGTTTTAAAAAGTGTAACTGTCTTTCTATATACGTACCCTGAACGCGATGGAGACGTTTCCTCTAACACTATTGAAGACGTTTCCATATAAAACGTGTTCGTCACTCACAAAACGTTACAAATTGAAGACGTCAAATACGTTTGCATTTAGTTTATGAAGACCTTACGAAACCCTTGCATGGTGATGTTTTTATAACGTTTTATTTCGTGTTTAAGACGTGATGGTAATCCCAAAACAATGGCGTCTTTGTTTGGTGTTCAAACTGCGTTTAAAACTATATCAAAAAATATATAAATTTGCAGTGAACTCGTTTTAAAAACGTGTGCTAGTGATTCCTGAACGTGACCGAGACGTTCTTTACACAAGACGTGTGCGTCTCTCCAAAAGCGTCACAAATTGAAGACGTCAAACACGTTTGCATTTAGTTTTCAAAACTTTTTTGAGATGTCCTGCAGACGTCACTTTTGCTGATAAACGTCTGCAACACGTGTCTCAGACGTCTTCGTCACCAAAACTTACAAAAGACGTCTTCGTCACCAAAACGTATGGTTCACTGGGTTGGTTTAATTTACTAAAACAACTTTAAGCCAACATTTCTCCAGTGATAAATGTTGAACAAATTCTACCTAGGCAATTCAGTTGCCACCTAATTTCAGTTTAGTCCAGATTTGTGTTTTTACCCGGAGTTCGGAGTTCCGGTTCGGAGTTCGGAGAAAGGACCCGGCCGAACCCTGGTTCGGAGTTCGGGTTCAGAGTTTGTAGAAAGGATCTGGCCTAACCCTGGTTCGGCAGGTTTGGAGTTCGGCGAAAGCAAAGGGCCGAGCCTTGGTTCGGCAGGTTCGGGGTTTGGAGAAAGGAATGGGCCGGACCCTGGTTCGGCAGGTTCGGAGTTCAGAGAAAGGCATGGGCCGAGCCCTGGGTGGCAGGTTCGGAGTTCGGATAAGAACCTGGCGGAACCCTGATTCGGAGTTTGGTTCGGAGTTCGGAAAAAGGAACGGGCCGAACCCTGGTCTTGCAAGTTCGGAGTTCAGAGAAAGAACCTTTTTTCACATTTTTTTTATTTATTTTTTTCTTCATTTTTTTTTTCATTTTTTCCTCTTTTTCTTCTTCTTTTTTTCTTCTTCTTTTTTCTTTTTTTTCTTATTTTTTTTTGTCTTTTTATTTGTTTTAATTTTCATTTTTTTATTTTATTTTTTTTCATTTTTTTTCTATTGTTTTCTTTTTTCTTCTTTTTTTTCTTCTTTTTTTTCATTTTTTCCCTTCTTTTTTTCTTCGTTTTTTCTTTTTTTTTTCTTTTCTTCAGAGTTCGGAGAAAGGAACCGGTCTTTCTCCGAACTCCTAACCTGCCGAACCAGGGTTCGGCCCGGTCCTTTCTCCGAGTTCCGAACCTGCCGAGCCAAGGTTCGGACCTGTCCTTTCTCCGAACTTTGAACCAGCCAGGGTTCGGAGTTCGGAGAAAGGAACTGGCCTTTCTCCCAACTCCGAATCTGCCGACCCAGGGTTGGGCCCGGTTCTTTCTCCGAACTCCGAACCTGCCAGGGTTATACCCGTTCTTTCTCCGAACTCCGAACCTGCCAGGGTTATACCCGTTCTTTCTCCGAACTCCGAACATGCAGAACCAGGATATACCCGTTCTTTCTTTGATGTAAAGCTACACTTATTTTTTAATACAGTGGCACACAACAAAATCTGACAGCAAAATAATCACGGCCTCAGAATGGACAGCAGTTACAGCGGCCACAGAGGGGGCGGGGGAAGTACAACTTTGGAAATTTTCGCGAGAATTTTGCGACGTTAAAAATTCGAGACTGAGGCATGATTTACTTATATATCTTTAAAACGCCAGAGTGATTTCGACATTTCGCGAGAATTCTATTTTCACGAAACTTCGCATATGCGAAGTTTCGCGAATATAAAACCCTCGCGAAAATTTCCGAATTTACAGTAAAGAAGGGGACTTAGATATATTTGGCTTAAAATATATTTTTGGGACGTTTTAACCGAATAATTGATGACACTACCAGCCCTTCACAGTGATTCTTGCAATACCCTTCCAACATGGAGGGAAGCCAGTCCCTCTTTGACACGTAATATTTTTTCTGCTAAAAAATAACACCAAACAATGTCAATTTAAGATAGCTTTATGATATCTGGAGTGCAGTGGCTCAGTGGTAGAGTGCTAGCCTTGATGTCGTAAGGTCGCTGATGCGAGACTCATGGGGGGCACTGTGCTGTGACCTTGAGCAAGATACTTTATCCTCTGTTTAGTACTTGTTCAACCCAGGAAATGTTCCAATATAACTGACAAATTGTTGACTGGAACGTAAAACATCAACTTAAATAAAACATCTGGAATGAAGACCATGTAAGTCGAATGGCACGGTAAGAAAAGAGACTAATCTAGGGAGCTGTGGATTTTATTACATCAGTAACATTACATACATATGCATTAACTTCCTTTAAATTTTGAAAAAAGAAAATAAAATTCTCAGACTGTACACACCTTTCTCTTAACCCTTAAAGCGCCAAGAAATAAAAAATGCATCTGAAAATGTCGTCTGTTGAAGTCGTCTGCTGCAAATAATTGCCTAACATTACTGACAAATTAAGTATAGAAGCAAATAGCGTGACCCAGAACAGACTGCTCCTATAGGAGCAGTCTGATCTGGGTCCACACTGTTTGCTATAGAGGCTTCTTGAACATTTCAGCAGACGAGAAAAGCAGACGACTTTTGTTGCGATTGGCGCATTAAGGATATTTATCCGACGACGATAGGGATTGGATTCAGAGGCGTGTCCACGTGTGATCCTCTTTTAAAATACGTAAAATCGACTTCAAATTGGAACGTCAGCGCGTTTACAGCACCAGACGAACCGTCTCGGGTGAAGGTCACATTAAAAAACTGCGTTTCATTGCTCGGGGCTGTAAACTCCAGCGGGTATTTTGTCTCAGTTAGGAATCTATCTTTCTCTGATGACGGATGCATGATCCCTCCAGCCAAATTGCTGTAAAATTTTAACTCCCCAGCGCTTGAGTTGACAACAAGATCGGGAAATATCTGATTACCGTAAGAACCCTCATACTCGGAAACACTACTCAGCTGAATGGGTACTTCCGCTTTCTGCGGCTTTGGTCGAGTTTCGTTCGCCCATGGTTGGGGAAATGAGCAAGTTGTTGTTTCGTTCAGCCATGGTTCTAATCCGAGGAGATGATCGGTGATGTAGTAAATGGTGTTCATCTGATGATGGTAGGAAGATATTCCAGTTAGTTCCCCTCCATTTATGCTTGTATACAATCCAATATCCATGTCAGGTAGAGTCACAAACTGTGTGCGATACGACAGTAGAGTACCACCATGGCTGACGACCCGGAATCCTGTTAAAATGAATCAGATGTTAACTATTATAGCGCCAATAGTAGTAATGGGGGCACATATTTTAATCAAGTACTTGGGAGCAAGTACAGCTTTGATCTTCTTGTCCCCCATTACTACTGTCAATCACAACATATGTATGTTTTGTTTTCTACTGGAATGTTTTAAAAGCCTCTTCGACAAACAGTGCAGATCCAGATCAGACTGATCCTATAGCTAGTCTCTGTAAATGAGCAGGATGATTTGAGTCTCGCTATTACGGAAACCCCGAAGGCAGGTTTTCTCGCGACGAGGCTCATTTATTCATGAAAGGACGAACACTATGGCTTCATTTCAAACTCAAAAGAAGTTAGGAAGTCTCCATGCGAGCTAAATAATTTTTGTGTTTTAACAACAACAGAATCTAGGGCGAAGACTGTGCGCCAGTAAAATGCATTTAAGCCCCCACTTCCCCGGTGGCTTGGGCTGCTGTCAGTTCTAGGCGGTGGTTCTGTTGGTGTTGGTTTATTGTTTTATGTACTTCCCATTGTTTGTGTAGGTTCAGTGTTAGTCTTTGTTTTGGTATGCATTACTTTATGTCCTTTCTAATTTTGCGATCATCTTGACAAAGAAGAGAGAGCTGGTTGCTTTGCTTTTGTTGACTTGTAGATATCTTGTTACTGTAAATGCCCCTGATTCTACTCACTTACTTTATGACACTATACACGAATTGGCAGCAGAATGAATGATCCGTATTGAACGTATGCTATTTGGTAGTTTGTGCAAGAAGGACATGTGAAGAAACAAGGAATCAGCCACCTTCAGCAGAATGATTGTGTCATCAGGCTTTATGAAGATCATGTGCTCTGCAGAGTTACTATTGTGAGTTAACTTGCTTTTTTGTACAAACTGTCACGTATAAATCTTGTTGCTAGAGGCCTTTGACGCCTGAACAATGTTAGAAACAGGAGTGAAGCAACAGTGTCTTGAGATCGACAGTATAAGATTGAACATACACGAGACAAATTAATAGTTTCCCCAGTCTATATAATAGCCAATGATTATAACTAATGTGTTCAGACAGAAATGATAGAGCGTGACTATCTATCCGACAACTGATCAAATTCAAATTCTTTGCTTAGTAAAAAACATGATAATATTTTTTACAAATTTGGTTAAGCCAGCGAGACGACTGGACAATAATCTCAGATTTACAATAGCACTTAGCTTTAAATTATTACATTTCAAACCCTATGTCTTGAAACTAGTTTCAGCCTTAAATTTCAGGACTTCAGTTAAGAGTGCGTAACGAAAATTTAATTTTCTTATTTCTCAACCAATACATATGTTGTGGGTACTCAAAAGAACCGTCTCAATGAGACGGTTCTTTTGAGCACCCAAAACATATGTTAAAATTGAAGGGTAAGAAAATATTTGCAATTTTACGCTGAAATTTTTTGTTTATCTAAATCTGTAGCCTTAATGCTTGAAATGTTGCTCAGACACTTGCTCTTACCTCTATATTCAGACAAAAACCAGGCATACCCATATCCCTGTACAATGGAATCAGCTGGGTACACAGGTCTTATCATAGGGCGACGCTCTACAATTGGTGTTGTTAGTTGGCGCATATCTGACATAAGCTTCTTCTTTATCAACCGTTTACCCGACTCAGTTTCACCAAGCTTCAGGTTGAATTTGGTCCACTTTGACATGTCCGTTGCCGTTGACATGATAGCACCAGCAGGTTCTTGTGGGTAAATGCTGAAAACAATCAGTAAGCGAGTTATTACATAAAGTCATGGAGTTGATATGCCTCCAAGTGCATATATTTACATTTTCAAAGCAAGCCTTTAATGAATCTTTAGATTTTTTTTTTCAACCGTTCATAGTCTCATGAATGAGACAAATATGATTGACATTTGCCAATGCAATACGCTGTGAAATCGAATTAATTCGCCAAAAGTGAAACTGTTGTTGTGATTGATAGCGAGCCACACCTGATTTGCATGTGCAAAACAAGTCTTGTTGGCTCTCTGTCTGAGGTGTTCACATTGGCTATTCAGCCTCCAACATAACCGTTAGTATAATTACATTTTAAACACAAAACTGTTTTGTACCCTAAATTATAAATACTTTTATATATTAGATATTTATATTTAAATGTAAATATAAGTAATAAATTCAATTGTTTGTCTGTTCATGGAATCATGAAATAATCGGGTCTCTTGCAGTTAATGTGAAGCCTGGGCCTCACTTACTTTGCAAGCGATCCGATTTGTTCATGATTCTTTGAACAGACCGAAACATTAATTTATTTCTCAAAGTTAGAATGAGTATCTATGTGAAGAAGTTTTGGATTTGAACGTCTATAGGCTGACCATCTTCGCAAGCCAAGGGCTCTAAGCCGATTTCGTTCCATACGGTATGTATAGAGAAAATGTATAAAATAAAATGCCATACATTATAAGGGTGTTTGGCCAGAACCAAACATATCATACATGAGAAGATATGTTATACTGTCGCAAATAGACGTCGCGTTACAGATTTTGCAAGTGCAAAATAATAGACAATGGTCTGATCGACTATCTACTGCCAATCATGCGCAGGTTTCATATTTTGAATATTTCGGCGATTGCGACATCAAACTAGAATGTCACATGCCTTTAAAGATAGGGTTAAAACTAGATGTCAGCTTATTCTTGAAATTATAAGAAAGTGCATCCGGATCCCAGCTGCATTAAACTCTCGTGGTATTAGTTCGTCTTTTTCTTCATCTTACCTGTATAAATAGTTGGTTGAGTTTATAAAGCCGCCATCTTTATAAATGTATGGTCTTGCAACATTTGGTCTAAATATATATGTTTCATCTTTTAAAATAATGGTTTCATTCATCCCTAGTGGCTCAAAGATCCTCTTGGTCACCAAATTCTCCCATGTGTCATTACCAAGCACCTCACACACGTGACCCAGCATCATGAACATGTAGTTGTTATAGATAAAGCCATCACGTATAGGTACTTCTTCTGGAAGATACTTCATGCGCCTGGTAAAACAGGAAATATGTTCATAGATATTAAATATTTTCAACTTGAATATATTGCTTCTCATAGTATATCAAATAATTTAGTCAGTACAAAAAATAATATGAGCTGCGACATGTGATTTCCAACAATGTGGCACTTAGACATGAATAAACTCAGACGAGCCTGTGCTGTCTCCTTTTAAGCTTAGAAACTCTAAATGAGGTTCAGTCAGTAGCTTAACAGTCATATAATATTCAAGCGACAAGCAAAGGCTCTGATCAGACTGCGCGTATGCGCAGGCTGGTCTGAGCCTTAGCTGGTCGCACATAACATATTGTTGGAAACCTCATGTTATGGTTCATATAGATTCTACTTTTCACAAATAGTAGGGGATATTCGAATATTAAAAAATATTATAATACAACTTACCAAACCAATGTCATGTACCTTAAACAGCTATTATTGATTAGGCAAGTCATCTCACAGACAATGTAATCTAGTCACGTATTTCTCAGACAACCATGAATAGATCAGGGTAGTCCCTCAATTTTCACGCGTGAATATCATGTAATGGCTTATACCTATATACCTATATAAACTGATATACCTTTGTAGACATCAAATTTGGCCCATTGGCCTCTTCTGATGCAGTCTTGTTCAGTGTTCTAGTTTCTCTGGTTTGTTGTCCGGTGAGTAGCAGGATGGGCTAAACTTGCATGGGTGTTCACGCCAGAACCGGCTTAATCGGTTTTTAAACGTGCGCGTTTAGGGAGGGTGCATTCACTATGTCCTCTGTCATAGAATACTCTAGTTGAGAAGCTGTTTGCCCTAAATAATAAGCGTGACCTTTTCTTGAACAAATTTAATGAGTGACCACGTGTTGCCAGTACCTATTTTCTGTAAAGACTTTGCCTTTATCAACTCTATCAATATCACTGCGGTTTATGATTGTGTATACTTGGATCATGTCAGATCTTTCTCTTCTATATTCTAAACTAGGCGGTCCTAATGTTTTAGTCTATCCTCATATGACAGGTGTTTTATGATGATGCATTGATAAGTTAGGGGTCTTTCATGCAAACCAAACATCTATGCGTCTTGATCCACATCTGAATTAAGGGTGAGGTTGGCGTGCCGTTAAATCGGTTTAAGCCCTCCAGTAAAATATTTTACTGACCGTTCCAAGGCGGTACTGCTTTTGTGGATCTTTTATGTTTTTGTTCTGTCTTATGTTTGCTATGTCTTTGTGCGCATCTGTTTATATGTGCTTTGTGGTCACCTGCTGGGAAAGGGCTGGCCTCTTGGCTCTCGTTTGTGGTGTCTAACTGTGAGCTTGTAACTTTCCCATTGGTATCCTGGGTCGGGTGCGGTACTTGATTGTATCGACTCCTGAACTTACTTTAAACACTTTACAAGTCTTGTCGCCCGACGCTGTACATTTTCTATGAGGATTTTGTCTTCTTAAACATGGGTGACCATATGCAAGATGTATACTCTAAATGGGGTCTAACAACAGATTTATAAATGCTCAGAAACATATCTTTATCCATGAATGTGAATGTTCTGAAAATTAGACCTACACTTCTGTTTGCATTGTTTACTTTATTATTTATATATTCTGTAAATTTCAGATTTTGGTCAAATGTTACTCCTCGGTCTTTTTCTGTTGTTACTTTTTGGACTTTCACTTCTCCACCATTTGTTTGCATTGTGTATTCAGAGTTTATATCATGGTTGCCAATATGTAAATGTTTACATTTTTGGAAATGGTAGTTCATGTCCTATATCTGTGCCCAGTCTACAGCATAGACTTGTGTTGTTTTTAAAGAAATATCCGTTATTCATTATGTTTAGACTTTCTTTTGATCTCTTTGTCCTCAATAACAGGAATACATGGTTAAGTCTGCCAATTTTCAGTAAATTGTGGCAATTTTTTACGATTTTGTCAC
The DNA here is from genome assembly GCA_964019695.1 of Loripinus fragilis. Taxonomy (NCBI): domain Eukaryota; kingdom Metazoa; phylum Mollusca; class Bivalvia; order Lucinida; family Lucinidae; genus Loripinus; species Loripinus fragilis. The sequence goes on from CAXHUL010000058.1 coordinate 10,341, forward strand.
TTCCACATCTCCTAGAAATAGCAATTATGGTACGTGAAAAAATCTAAAAAAACACAAAGATTTCCAAAATACATTTTTAGCATGCATTATTGTAAGCATGGCATTTTTTGTGAATTTTGTGTCTTAATCTATAGTTACTTTGGCATACCCTTAAGACCACATAACTTACTTTCCAGCCCTCAAATTATGCATGAAAACTGGCTTACATATTGCTCTGTGAAAAGACAAATTTATTTACGCGCGACAAATCAGGTGTTTAATTTCTAGATTTGTTTGTGTCCCAAAATCCCCTACTTTTGTGGAAAGTATATTAAGAGCTGTTATCAATATGGAGACCCGTACCCAGGGTATAACGATTCATGCTATCATGCTCATAATAAAAATGCCAACACGTCTTCGTTGGCTGCCTATTTGATAAGCTCCCTAATCGCATATGCCATCCAATATAATTATGGCCATTTTTGCTGCTGCTCTCATTTTCTGAAGTAAATATATATTAGTTGCTGTACAGGGATACTATTAAAGCGAACAGTGTTGTGCCATGTCATCTTGGTCTACTAAATTTGTAACTGCCATGTTTGATGGTCAACATGAATTAATACTTTTCATTCTGATGGATTTCCCCAAACATAATGATACAACATGTTTGAGAAAGTCCATTTCTTATTTTTAAAAAATCTAAATTATGATATATTTATGTTCTTAAAGATTGTTTTATCTTTGCAAACAGTACAGACCCTGATGAAATGCAGATTTATGCGGCATGTATCTGGTTCTTCACTGTTTGTCAAAGTACCTGTTTACCCGTATCCAGACGGGATGACAATGGATAACTTGCAAATTTAACATTAAATACATTGGTACATATATCTGAACGCTGTACTACTACATTGAAGCTTACTTGCAAAACCCGCCTCTGGATAGAGATCGAGGGATTCTGGAACCGAGCCCGGCCTCATCTAGCCTTGCCAGTCCTGTTCTATGAGAGAGGAGGTCTCGTAACATCAACTCCTTTGTTCTGTGTGCGTCAACAAACTCGTACCCTGGACCGAGGATGTCTGTTACTTTGGCGGTCCAGTCCAACCTGGCAAACAGAGATAAAATACTTGCCTTATTAGGTACAGTAAGAAAATAATATAGATCATACACGGGTGACATTTAAGTCAGTGATATATATATCAAAAATAATAACAAATGGTCAAGATTAGACTGCTAAAAGTACTAAGGGGTTTTCCTTCTGGTTTGATCAAAGGGGTTTGATATAGTTAGCTTGGGATGATCAATTGTATATATCGAGGGATCACAGGTTATGATTTCCAAATAAAATTGCATTTGTTTCTCTGAAGACCCTAGGGGTCACTAACTCAAAGCCGACTTTTATATTAAGACCACCGCAAGTTATCTTGCTTTTGTACACTAGCAATACAAATTCATGAAGCAGTTTAAGATGATTGCTATGTTATCTACAGGAGTTGACTATCTCAGTGGCGGATCCAGAGGGGGGGGGGGGGTTCAGGGTGTTCATTTGAACCCTGCTCCCGCCCCCCTTTTTGAAATATCTTATGAAAATGAAATAGTTCGTAATAAAAACTAATTTTGTTGTTTCTCAAGCAAAACATAATTTATTATTTGTGTGCTCAAAAGAACCGTCTCACCGAGTTTATTATTCGTGTGCTCAAAAGATCCGTCTCATTGAGACGGTTCTTTTGAGCACACGAACCATATGTTTCAACTAATGAATAAGAAAATCCATAAAAAAGCTCGCTTATCTGCATCAAAATAGCCTTACTCATAGTTACCGTTGTTCAGAAAGTAACATTCCCAGGAGAGTGGCCGTGAAAGCTTTTGTGACTGACCCAATGCCAAACCTGCTGTCGGAATCAACCATTTTATTTGTAGAAAAATCTTCCATACCAAAACCACGTGACCAGGACTCGTTACCTGAAATGGAATTTTATATATTAGTAAACCTGAAAGTTTGCATTTATATTGAAACATGTGATAAATAGTTAAGCATAAAATGATATTACGAGGATTTCAAGTTGTTGTTGTTGTTATGTTTGTATTGAACGTCCCACCAACAGATACGGTCATAAGGAGACGAGACAACGTAAAGTCCTCCAAGAGACTGGTGACCTGCGACCTCTGGTTTACAAGTCGAGCGGTTCATCCACTGCACCACGGTGGCTCCTGGGATTTCATGATTCACACGCCTTGTCATAATATTCAACCATTTGTATAGTGGAAACCCCTAAACGGCTACTTTGACAAAAAGTGAAGACCCAGATAAAATGCAGCATTATGCTGCATTTCATCAGAATCTGCCCTGTTTGCTAAGGTTAAAACAACCTTCAGGGACAGAAATACACCAAATTTCTATCTGTGACCCCTCAAAGTGCACAATGGGCAGTCTCATACTTATTGTATCAATATGTATAGGAAAATCCACCAGAATACAAATAGATCTTACCTTTCACTATATGCTTATCACCATAGAAACAGATAACATACCTTTCACTTCCAGCGATTTGTCGACATTTTGTACTAGTCTCGACGTAGGAAACAAATAACTCACCTTTCACTATAGCCAGTGACATCCTAGCGATATGTCGACATTTCATACTAGTCTCGACGTAGGAAACAAGCTTCTGCTCAAACTGAGGGTTTATCACCATAGAAACAGATAACCCACCTTTCACTATAGCCAGTGACATCCTAGCGATATGTCGACATTTCATACTAGTCTCGACGTAGGAAACAAGCTTCTGCTCAAACTGAGGGTTTATCACCATAGAAACAGATAACCCACCTTTCACTATAGCCAGTGACATCCTAGCGATATGTCGACATTTCATACTAGTCTCGACGTAGGAAACAAGCTTCTGCTCAAACTGAGGGCTTATCACCATAGAAACATATACTATATACATTTCGCTATAGCCAGTGACATTCCAGCGATATGTCGACATTTCATACATATCTCGACGTAGAAACAAGCTTCTGCTCAAACTGAGGGCCTTCCCCATAGAAACAGATACTATACCTTTCGCTATAGCCAGTGTCATTCCAGCGATAATTCGACATTTCATACTAGTATCGACATAGGAAACATGCTTCTGCCCAAACTGAGGGCGTATCACCATAGCAATAGATAACTCACCTTTCACTATAGCCAGTGTCATTTCAGCTATATGTCGACATTTCTTGCTAGTCTCGACCATTAAAACAAGCTTCTGCTCAAACTAAGAGCTTATGGCCATAGAAACAAATAACTCACCTTTCACTATAGCCATTGTCATTCCAGCGATATGTCGACATTTCATACTAGACTTGACCATTGTAACAAGCTTCTGCTCAAACTGAGAGCTTATGGCCATAGATACAGATAACTCAACTTTCATTTCAGCGATATGTCAACATTTCTTGCTAGTCTCGACATAGGAAACCAGCTTCTGCTCAATTTGAGGGCTTTCACCATAGAAACAGATAACTCACCTTTCACTATAGCCAGTGTCATTCCAGCGATATGTCGACATTTCATACTAGTCTCGACCATTGAAACAAGCTTCTGCTCAAACACAGGGCTTATCACCATAGCAGTACCAAGAGACAAACACGAAAACAAAATTATGAAATGATACATTATGAAAATTAATGATTGCACCAGTTTTTCTACTGACGGTAGATAAACCTTCTCCTTTGTGAGCTCAGATGTTGTTTCACCTCATTTAAGTGAGTGTTCTAAATCGCTAATGCTCATGTGATAAAAGTACAACACAAGAATAACAAACAGTAACAGAGCTATGTAAGCCAACACACTTAACCCTTAAAGCGCCACTTATAATTTGCAGCAGACGACAATTCAAATTTTGCCACCATTTCAAAAGTAACAAATAAGGTATGATATTTAATAAGAATCGTCTGTTGGCAGACGATTCTCATGAAATACCATACTTTATTTTTGTCCAAAATTAGGAAATAAGTCGCAAAATTTGTCGTCTGCTGCAGTTATTGGCGCCTCCAGAGCATCGTGATAGCGCGAATACTATTCAACCTAGTCAAACACTCGTAGAGTCACTGTGTAGCGCAAGCCGGGTCCAAGAAAACATTAAACGTTTCAGGCCATTACATAACTTCTGTTGTTGTTGATTCATTGTTTATTGTTGCTCCCATTGTTTTGTTTTTAGGGGTGGGGGGATCTGTGATTGGTCCTTGTTTGTCCACTAAAGAACACACAGTGGCCTTTCTAGTTTTGCAATCATCTTGATGGGGAAGAGAGAGCTGGTTGCTTCAATCCAATTGTCTTCCTGGTGTTTTGTGACCGTTAGTGTTCTGTGACTCTTCCTCACGGTGCCGTGGGTTGGTCTGCAGTGTGTGATAGAGGTATTTCCTGATTATACTCACTTACTTTTTTTAAATGTTTGCACTGATCGCATAACGAGCAGCGAAGGCTCATACGCGTCTGTCCGTACGTGTAGACTCATCAAAGACATCCCGGCTCGCAAATACAAAGTATGCCTTCAAAGACTGGCCTTCACGAGTAGAAAAACGTGTTTTGCTTCAAAGGGGTAGAAATGAATGTGATATAGGTATCATAATGCGCCTTGCACAATCCCTTTGCCAATGAACGCTCATTGTTCAGTGCGTATAAGCTACGATTTTAAGATGACAATGTTCTTGGATTTAGGATAATGAATACCAAATGGAACCACCACGTAAGATTTTGGTACTTATTGCAATTTACATGTACATGTGTGATCCCTATATTAAAGGCTGCGTGAGTCTGGTACAGTAAAACCTTTCTTAAGCGGCCACTCAAAAAGAAGACCAAACTTGGTTTTCAAGACCGATTATCGCTTAATGCAGGTCAAAATTATTGCAGAATGCTCTCTTAAGCTACCATTTGTCTTTGAGACCTTTGTTTTGTCTATTTTTTGAGTGGCCGCTTAAGACAGGTTTTACTGTACCAGACTCACGCAGCCTTTAATATAGGGATCACATATGTCGTCGAAGGTGTTTGCATACGAGGTCTAGTATTCAAACATCTCCCAATGGAGCCAGCAAGAGTTAAATGCAATGAAAAGAACATGTGACATCATTCATAAGCAATAAATTCGAATTTTGGTCTGTTAACATTTAGTGATAAGTCACAAGGTTCTGGTAAGCAGCAATTCAATAGGTAACAAGTTAAATTGTTATTTATATGTTTGTAGATTCATACAATAACACATTGTTTTACTATTTATATGCTTGTAGTTTTTTACTTTACTCAGAAAAACAATTGAAGGATATTGAAATGTCGCGGATAATTTCTGTAAAATTCAACATTCTGGCTTTGATCTTTTTTATTGTTTTGGGAGACATATGTCTGTTGCAACGTACAATATGTTCAAAACAAGTCATGCTACAGTGGTTCCTCGAAATTTTAGTTGTAAACAACATAAGGGTCGCACAGGAAACTTCACGTGCATTACAAAATCGATTTTCTACATGAATTTGTTGACCATATCGTTTATTTTGGAAAGAAAACATCTCAAAGCGTATAAGGAGTTATTCTAAGCATGGTTGGACGCAGACTTTTAACAGACAGAGAGCGCTGGCAAGCGGTTGGTCAGTTGGACGTAGGGAGACGCCAGATTGACGTTGCTGCAAATTTTGGCGTTTCGCAGAGAGTGGTTAGTCGTCTATACCAAAGGTACCAACAGACGGGTGAAGTAGCAGAAAGGCGTGGTAGGGGGCGTACACGGGCCACATCTGCAGCAGATAACCGTTACCTTCTTGTGCAGTCGTTACGTGAAAGGACGCTAAGTGCTCCAAAACTGCGACAAAGACTTCGACATGTGCGAGGTGTAAATGTTAGCATACAGACTATACACCACAGGCTCAATTCCCGTGGTCTCAGTGCAAGAAGACCTGTGAAAGCAACTCCATTAACACCACGACATCGTCGAGTTCGTCAACAGTGGTCTGGAGCTCATTTAAGTTGGACGCAGCAGCAATGAAGCAATGTGATTTTTACTGATGAAAGTGTGTTTAGATTATCACGTGCGGACGGACGAACACGCGTTTGGCGACGTAAAAACGAGAGATATGCTAACTGCAATATTGTTGAACGTGGCCCATATGGTGGTAGGGCTTTAATGGTGTGGGCAGGCATATCCAACCATTTTAAAACGGACTTAGTGGTCATCAATGGGACTCTCACAGGTCAGCGTTATATTGACCAGGTCATCAAACCCAGTGTCACCAAACCACGTGGTGTGTGACGTAAATTTTTGGTACCACCGGCAGCTAAATCATCAACAAGAAGCATCGCCTCGGAACTTCAATCAATCGTAAGTATTTTATTTTCCAGCCGATTTCAACGACATATAGCCTATTCTAAGGGGAAAAGTGAGTTCTTTACAACGGTGTTAATGGATTTGTCACCAGATTAATACTTTAGGCCTGAAAACGAGGCAAATGTCCAGAAAATGTGAAAAACACCGTGCAACCACGGCAAGCCAGTCCCAAATATTGCCAAGACATTTGCCTCGTTTTCAGGCCTAAAGTATTAATCTGGTGACAAATCCATTAACACCGTTGTAAAGAACTCACTTTTCCCCTTAGAATAGGCTATATGTCGTTGAAATCGGCTGGAAAATAAAATACTTACGATTGATTGAAGTTCCGAGGCGATGCTTCTTGTTGATGATTTAGCTGCCGGTGGTACCAAAAATTTACGTCACACACCACGTGGTTTGGTGACACTGAAACCATATGTTGTGCCATTTTTTCGTGGAAATAGGGCAAATTTTACGTTAATGGACGACAACGCCCGTCCACATCGGGCAATTATTGTGCAAAACCGCCTGCAACAAGCTGGAATTCAAACTATGGATTGGCTATCGCGCTCCCCAGACCTTAATCCCATCGAACACGCATGTGATGAGCTTGGGAGGCGTCTGAATAATCGAGCACACCGTCCAGTCACCCTGGCACAACTTGGACAAGCATTGATTGAGGAATCAAATACCCCAATACGTCATTCGAAGGCTGGTAACAAGTATGCAACGTCGTTGTAGGGCAGTTTTGGACTCTAGAGGCGGCCATACACGATACTAATGGGATGTGACTTTTTGTGTATGGGGGTACACACATTTGGAAAGGTACTGTACACAAACTATTTGGAGCAAAACTTATAAACTCATGTGTGCCAATCAGCTATACAACCTTTATTAAAATGATGTTATTTTCCTTCCAATCAAATTAGTAAATTTTTCACATTAAAGTTATAAATTCCAATATCCTTCAATTGTTTTTCTGAGTATATTAGACTATGTTTGGTAAGCCATAAGATCGTAAATACATCGTACACTGCTACATTTATGCTGTAATGTAAGCCATAAGCTTGGAGAACATACAATGATAGAATCTTACCTTTCACGGAACCTCGAGGACAGCTTTTCTCGTAACTAAGATATATGAGCCGCGACATGAGATGTCCAACAATGTGGTATGTGCGTCCAGTAAAGCCTCAGATCAGCCTGCGCATATGCGCAGTCTGATCAGAGTCTTTGCTAGTCGCTTGAATAGTATATGAATGTTAAGATACTGACTGAACACCATTTGGAGTTTCTAAGCTTAAAAGGAGGCTGCACAGGCTGTTCTGAGTCTACACTTGTCAAAATGCCAAATTGTGGGAAATCACATTTCACGGCTCATATAGAATTTCTAAATAACACTGGAATCAATGTAAGGTATCTTATTTCAACGGAAAGGAACTGGCGACAAGTGTACTGTAAACTGCGAAAACGGCGGATCCAGAAACTGCAAAAGTGGAATTATTCAAATGAGTTAAATCCTTAGCTGATATTCCAATGTACAGACTTCAATTCTAAACCACTGACTCCCTCAGACTTGAGGGAATCTTTCTCGAGCATATACCGTTATGACAATGTTGTTAATGTAAACTGAACTCCAAGAAACCCATCAAGCAGATCCTTATCTGATTTCTTATAGCTTCTCACAGAGAACCTATACCCTTATCAATTTGAGTACACAAACAAAAATAAAAGTAGAAAAGTCTCTTTATAGATTTAAAACATTATTTTTAGATTCGCAAACCGTCAGAGTTGAACCTGCAATGTGCAAGTTAGAAAATTCGAGAGGAAGGTAGCGATCTTTATAGCAATTACTGCCCATTATTTTCTCCCTCTCTTCGATCGTCCGAAAATAAATATTGTCTTTTCTAACACTCTAAAGGCTAGATCTTGTATTGCAAACCAGGTTCACAATTCAAAAACTACTCTCTAGAGAAAATGAAACAAAACACATGTTTTGAAATGCCGCTTCTGCTTCAGATTTTCGACATAACTTTTTATTTACTTATGATAAGTACAAAAACAAATTCCACATATACAACAAATTCTTCTCAATTCTTCTTGCTCGTCTTGCCACACGTCTGTCAATCATACCAGCCTGAAAAACTTAGAAATCCTGTTCAAAAAACGCTGTTTTCACATATCTCAACACTTCAGAAATATATCCCAATACGCTCGTGCTCATAGTATTGCTGTATTTACCTTAATCTGCGAGCGGGCTACCCAACCCTAACTCCCTGTGGGAGGGGGAGGTAGGATTTTCCCATGCTCTGACCAGCAGGACGTTCACACAGAGGAATGTTCACAAGCTAGAATTTTAAGCTTTTATATAGAACCTCAACTCCATGCTCCCGTCCAAGGAGTGTTTACTCACTCTTTAATTATGTTTACTCTGTTTTGCCAAAAATTAAATTCTTAAAACCACCAAGGAAAACTGAAATGCTTTATAAAATAAAACTACGTATAACCGAATTTCTCATATTATAAAATGCACATATCCCCCTTTTTAACATGCTTAAGAACACTTATGATCCTAGAATACCGTATATACAGGTTAAGTTAAGACATATATTTCCTGCTATTCCTGAAACGCATAAAATCGGTACTTGTACCTAAATTATTCTTGAAAACAACTCGATACAAATGATGAACCAGAGACCATCTACCAACTCTAACAGTCTATGAATATTTAAACTTTATAATAAACTTAAACATTCATAAAACGGAGTAAAGAATGCAAAAAAGAGTCTGATATGCTTAAAATATACTGGTTAAATGAAAAAATTTGACGAGCAAGGAAAATATAATACCTCGTACAGTTCTGTCTGAAGCAAAAACGTCGACTGATATCAATACGTCTTGATTTTCCTTATATAGCATGCTTCCTTGAACACAAGACTACTGAAAAGCGTGACTTAAAACTATAATTACAAACATATCTCCAGAATAAACGTTTAAAACCAAAATCCCGTGATAAATGCTTTAGACTGAACAATAATATCACAAGAAAGACCGACCGAAAAGAAATGAATTTAGAGTTGAAATACTTTTTGTTTGCACCATTTCATAGCAATGTACCTGGTTCAACGGGTTTCTTTGCTAGGAGTAGAATGTCGTCTGCTGACAAACTTTAAACCCATTTGAACCCAATTTAGGCCAAACCAAACATTGGGCTTGATCTGGATCTAAACTGGTTGACACTCTTGTGGGATTCTTGATGTTTTTTTAAGGTTTATTTTGAATAAAAAGTCAGCAGACAATGACAAAAGCATGAAAAATATCCAGCATGCAAAGATTTAAGCATTGTTCAACCTGAACAATGTATAATCTGACCAGTGAAGGAGTGCCAGTTGAGAGAAGTGATACACTGGTGCAGTTTAGTAAAATTAGATGATGTGCAGTTCATTGTGAGCAACCATGGATCTACACAGTCTCGTCACAACACACAGTCTCGTCAGAACACACACTCACGCACGCACAAACGCACACACACAGAGCAAAAAAGTGAAGCAATTCTCGGTTGAAGGCTTAGACACTGGTAAATCATCCCAGTCCATATTCATTTCTGTACAGTGAAGATCTGGATTTGACTCGTTACTGCCCTCACGGGTGAAGGTTTAGACACTGCCTGACTGGTAAATCATCCCAGTCAATATTCATTTCTGTACAGTGTAGACATGGATTTGACTCGCTACTGCCCTCACGGGTGAAGATTAAGACACTGGTAAATCACCCCAGTCCATATTCATTTCTGTACAGTGTAGATATGGATTTGACTCTTTGCTGCCCTCACGGGTGAAGGTTTAGACACTGGTAAATCGTGTAGATATGGATTTGACTCTTTGCTGCCCTCACAGGTGAAGGTTTAGACACTGGTAAATCATCCCAGTCCATATTCATTTCTGTACAGTGTAGATATGGATTTGACTCTTTGCTGCCCTCACGGGTGAAGGTTTAGACACTGGTAAATCATCCCAGTCCATATTCATTTCTGTACAGTGAAGATCTGGATTTGACTCGTTACTGCCCACACGGGTGAAGGTTTAGACACTGCCTGACTGGTAAATCATCCCAGTCAATATTCATTTCTGTACAGTGTAGACATGGATTTGACTCGCTACTGCCCTCACGGGTGAAGATTAAGACACTGGTAAATCACCCCAGTCCATATTCATTTCTGTACAGTGTAGATATGGATTTGACTCTTTGCTGCCCTCACGGGTGAAGGTTTAGACACTGGTAAATCGTGTAGATATGGATTTGACTCTTTGCTGCCCTCACAGGTGAAGGTTTAGACACTGGTAAATCATCCCAGTCCATATTCATTTCTGTACAGTGTAGATATGGATTTGACTCTTTGCTGCCCTCACGGGTGAAGGTTTAGACACTGGTAAATCATCCCAGTCCATATTCATTTCTGTACAGTGAAGATCTGGATTTGACTCGTTACTGCCCACACGGGTGAAGGTTTAGACACTGCCTGACTGGTAAATCATCCCAGTCAATATTCATTTCTGTACAGTGTAGACATGGATTTGACTCGCTACTGCCCTCAAGGGTGAAGATTAAGACACTGGTAAATCACCCCAGTCCATATTCATTTCTGTACAGTGTAGATATGGATTTGACTCTTTGCTGCCCTCACGGGTGAAGGTTTAGACACTGGTAAATCGTGTAGATATGGATTTGACTCTTTGCTGCCCTCACAGGTGAAGGTTTAGACACTGGTAAATCACCCCAGTCCATATTCATTTCTGTACATTGTAGATATGGATTTGACTCTTTGCTGCCCTCACGGGTGAAGGTTTAGACACTGGTAAATCATCCCAGTCCATATTCATTTCTGTACAGTGTAGATATGGATTTGACTCTTTGCTGCCCTCACGGGTGAAGGTTTAGACACTGGTTAATCATCCCAGTCCATATTCATTTCTCTACAGTGTAGATATGGATTTGACTCTTTGCTGCCTTCAGGGATGAAGGTTTAGACACTGGTAAATCATCCCAGTCCATATTCATTTCTGTACAGTGTAGATATGGATTTGACTCTTTGCTGCCCTCACGGGTGAAGGTTTAGACACTGGTAAATCATCCCAGTCCATATTCATTTCTGTACAGTGTAGATATGGATTTGACTCTTTGCTGCCCTCACGGGTGAAGGTTTAGACACTGGTAAATCACCCCAGTCCATATACATTTCTGTAAAGTGTAGATATGGAATTGACTCTTTTCTGCCCTCACGGGTGAAGGTTTAGACACTGGTAAATCATCCCAGTCCATATTCATTTCTGTACAGTGTAGATATGGATTTGACTCTTTGCTGCCCTCACAGGTGAAGGTTTAGACACTGGTTAATCACCCCAGTCCATATTCATTTCTGTAAAGTGTAGATATGGATTTGACTCTTTGCTGCCCTCAAAGGTGAAGGTTTAGACACTGGTAAATCATCCCAGTCCATATTCATTTCTGTACAGTGTAGATATGGATTTGACTCTTTACTGCCCTCAAAGGTGAAGGTTTAGACACTGGTAAATCATCCCAGTCCATATTCATTTCTGTACAGTGTAAATATGAATTTGACTCTTTGCTGCTCTCACAGGTGAAGGTTTAGACACTGGTAAATCACCCCAGTCCATATTCATTTCTGTATAGTGTAGATATGGATTTGACTCTTTGCTGCCCTCACAGGTGAAGGTTTAGACACTGGTAAATCACCCCAGTCCATATTCATTTCTGTAAAGTGTAGATATGGATTTGACTCTTTGCTGCCCTCAAAGGTGAAGGTTTAGACACTGGTAAATCATCCCAGTCCATATTCATTTCTGTACAGTGTAGATATGGATTTGACTCTTTGCTGCCCTCACAGGTGAAGGTTAGACACTGGTAAATCACCCCAGTCCATATTCATTTCTGTAAAGTGTAGATATGGATTTGACTCTTTGTTGCCCTCAAAGGTGAAGGTTAAGACACTGGTAAATCATCCCAGTCCATATTCATTTCTGTACAGTGTAGATATGGATTTGACTCTTTGCTGCCCTCACGGGTGAAGGTTTAGACACTGGTAAATCATCCCAGTCCATATTCATTTCTGTACAGTGTAGATATGGATTTTACTCTTTGCTGCCCTCACAGGTGAAGGTTTAGACACTGGTAAATCACCCCAGTCCATATCCATTTCTGTACAGAGTAGATATGGATTTGACTCTTTGTTGCCCTCAAAGGTGAAGGCTTAGACACTGTTAAATCATCCCAGTCCATATTCATTTCTGTACAGTGTAGATCTGGATTTAATTCGTTGCTGCCCAAACATATTAACAACATTGTACAGTAATTACATAAGAAGACATTAAGATGGCAATATTTTGCTTGATATATTGTATGCAAGGCTGAAGACTATTTCCTAGAAATGCTGTTGCACTGGACTCTGATCCAAGAACGTTCAGATGCTATAATTTTTATTGCTTGTCATGTTCTACACTCCTCCTAAGATTTTATCAGATACATTTTCAATTAGAGTGGAAAACAGTGTGGTTCTTGATCAGATAGCTACAACAGAAGCCAGCTGATTTTTATTTAACAAAAAAGATAACTCTGGGGTCATTTGGACAAGCATATAGGGTAATGGGTAATAAATGATGTTTGAATTCTGTCTCTGAAGTTGCCACATTCTGCAATATTGGTTATATCCATAAAACAACAAAACAAAATTAAAGAATCAATCCGCTGCAAAAATGTTTCTATTGAGTGAACTTAGGCTGTCAGTAACACATGAAGAAAGTATTTCAGGCATATTGAAGCAAATACATTTTTTTCGCAGCTACAGGAAACATTATGTTAAAATGCGTTTCTTCGAATTCTTAAAGCGCCTACAAATATTTTCTTTTCCAAATAAAGCTTGATATTATATTCGAGTCATCTACGGATAGTTTTCTTTAAGAAAAAAAAAGAAGAAATGTATCAGAAATTCTTCATCCCCTACGTTCAATCCTGGTTTAGATTTAAGTCTTTTTATTTCTATTCCAAGAAACAATCTCAGTCGTCATTTAGCATGTTTAGCCCTTAAATAACCAGCCACAGCAAAATACACCTGCTTTTGTCGTCTAGTGAAATGTTTCAAGAGCTTTTTGAAAACGAGTAAAGATCCAGATAAAAACTATTCCAGTAGCAGCACCCTCACTGTTTGATCCAATACTAATATGAGTCAAATGATGCAAATATGCAGCAGCTTAAAATCAGGTCACATTTTCAATGTTTTACAGATGCTTTAAATATTACCGCAACGAAATGGACCAGCAGGCACATACTAATACACACATACTTTCGCTTTTAACTGACAACAACCCTTCTTGAATGATTCAGCAGAAGGGAGGAGAATGACTGCAGAATTATTTTATGATCAATCTCCATGAAAGTGCGGGACCGGACCGGGATCGAACTCGCAACCCCTAGATCTGCAGTCGGACAAGTTTCTGTAGCAGACACGTTACCACTGTGCTAAAAGAACCCGGTTGCGTACAGCATCTCATCTGGGTCCAGGCTTTTTGTAAAAGCTCTGCATTAACCACATGCCCACAAATTCGTACATAGCAGCACCACCCCTGCATAATGGATGGTAAAATATACATTTTTAAATGCTTTTAAATTTAACCTGTCCAACTTCCCATTTTATGTCAGCAGCAAAATTTATGCAGAAAACTTATAAGTACGTGTATTATTGGTTGAAAACTTATCAAAATTAAAACAACCAAAACTTGCAAGGGCAAAGATACTTGAGCTGGGAGAGATGAAATTGTTTTATCAATGAATCTGATCTAAAATAAACAACCTAGCACACTCCACTGCATACATAGTGACATTTGAATTTCTTCCTGCTGGGAGAAGAAAACCAACTGAAATCTTGGAAAGTGGATTTAAATTATAGTCTGTCAGTGGAAAGGAAAATGTGTTAGCAGATGCGTTATCAAGACAGCGAATAGATTTGTTTAAAAAATGAACCCTGAGAGCAGTCAGTCTCCAACACTGATCCAATCTTACCTTCTTCCAGAGAATATCTTACAACACTGTCTGAATTATTACAATCCTCATTAGCACTTTATTCCGTAGAAACATATAAGAGAGCGTGGTTTGTGTTTAGAGAATATTGTACATCTGTGTATGGAAAGGTCATTGATCCTCCAGTTCCACCAAACTATTTGTTTATTCGTTGTTTATCTTCACCATTCTGAAAGAGCGCCTAAGACTTTTTCCACATATATTTCTGCAATCAGCTACATCCACAATACGAGGGCTGTTCAAATATGAATGCAAGTAGCTTCATAACTTTCGTCACATATATGCTACGACAAAATGGCATACGTTTTTATAAAGGATTATATGTCACCTTTAAACTGGCACCAGACCTAAAGCAAACCCCAGAAGACCTATCGAGTTATCGCCCTTTAAATGAGGGTCACTTTTGTATACTAACAAACTCAATGCTTCGAACATACCAGTGATATAGACGAGCGTATAGTTTTTCGATAAATTGGTGAAATTTCTTGAAATATTTAAGGAAGTATCCCCATATACTTATAAAATGATTCTGTGAAAGTTGCGAAAATCTGACTTGTTTTTGTTAAATTACATCGAATCGTTTTCACTAAAGTCTCCATATGTTTGCAAATAAATGGTAAACAAAACTCCACCTTTCAGTTTTCAGTCAAAAATTTCTCTAACAAAATGCACGAAGCAACATTTAAACTAGTTTTACCTCAAAGACAATGTGTTGATCGCTCATACTGAGTTGTTGCTTCAAATCATTGAAGGATAGCCGATAATTTTTAAACGCTGAAACGCATTTTTATTAAGTCAAAGCTACCTTAAGTGAAGGGGTTAAAGAAATTATACTTAATTTTGTTGCCATAACATTACGGTTTTAATCTAAATTTGAACGTAACCTTTAAGTCTTACCAAAATATGCACTATTTACATAAAATTACTTGCCTGGTCTTGAGGACTAGACAGATTGAACATATTTAAATTAATGTCAACACGTCATTAAAAAGCAGAAAATGCTTGGAAAATGATATAAAGTGTGATAACTCTGTAAATAGAGGACGGATCGTTTTGAAAACTTCCTTATGACATATTAAGCATGTTTTAAGCAAAACGCAAAGAAAAGGACACAGCGATGTTCATTATTGCATCACCAGTAGATAACATCATAAAATGTATGACGTCACGAACGTGCCTGTTTATTCGAGATTGAAACAGGATTATATAAACTTTTTCCTTCAAGCAACTTTGTCAATATACATTAAACTTATATCTAAAATTTGGTGACATTTTGTCACAAACTTACAAAGATATGACACTATATTCGCACGTGTACCAAAATGTGCATGGCAGTTTGCTTCAGAAAAAGCGCCAGTATACAGGAATGGCCTTTATATAAGCGTCTGTAACTCGAGAAATATAGTGAGCTTTTCTTTATGTTTTATGCCACTTTAAAGGCGACATATAGTTTTTTCCAGAAAGGTATGACATTTTGTCGTAGCATATATGTGAATACAGTTATGAAGCTACTTGCATTCATATTTGAACAGCCCTCGTATTCTAAGTAAGAAAGAGGGCAATATCAGGAATCGATACAAAATCAAGCACCACATCTGACCCGGATACCAATGGGAAATTGAGAACCTCACAATTAGACATCACAAACGAGAGCCAAGAGGTCAAATATCCCTCAAATTCTTTTCTTGTGTCTAAACTAATTGCGGGAGCTTATCGGTCAAGGCCCTCATTTGATATCAGGTTACCAATTGGATAAGCTTATTGACGCTCTATCACACAGTACTTCTAACATACACTCAGTGGTCATAAGTAATTAGCCAAATCCGCTTACAAGAATTTGACAAAAAATATGGTCTGAAACAATGGTCTTTCCTAGCCAATTAAGACAATTTCCCCAAATGATAATTGCCCTGGATAAATATACAGTGTATATGTTTACGTCGTTACCAAATTGTATGATGTCATCATCTGTTGCTATGGAGATATTGTGTATCACAAACATTGGCTCCATTTTTTCAAAAAAGATAGCAGGTGTTGAAAAATTGCTGTCAAAATGCCAGATTGAAATATTCTTTATTGAAAATTTGCAGAAATATTTGAAATATACTGAAAAACATTCTGTTAAGGTTCAAATAAGTATAGACACTGAAAATAAAATAATGCAGATCAGAGAACTGGGCAGAAAATAATGCCATGAAAATGACCCGACTGCAGTATACTTTGGCTGTAAAAAACATACTAAATAAACAAATGCAGGAATATGGAGTATGTATGTTTTGTGAGGTATCATAACAGTGTTCAAATTGAAAATAATATATTTTGAATAAATGTTGATGGATACAAGCTATGGTTGGATCCAAAGAAAATCTGCTAATTTTCACTGTCAGTCCTGATATTGGTGCCACAAGCAGCATAACCGGTGGTATAATATTTGTGTAATAATTATTTTCAGTTGAAAGTACCATTTGGGGTTGCATTTTTACAGAACATTTATTTTTTAAGAAGAACTATCCTATGATTCCACATGATAGTTTGGGTACCCCCTCGTAAAGCAAAATTTGACCAAGGGGTAAGGTATCGCTGGGTGCTGTCTTTTCAATTTGAAAGAACAAAACATTTAAAGACTAATTGCTTCAAACACTCGCTTATAGACCTTAGAAAGACTGATACTTGTTGCTAAGTTACCATGTGGATTCATTCAATAATTTAGATTTTTGGGTCAGGGGTACAAATACCCCACCCACCCCTAATATGACGGTGAATAAATTAGGAAGATGTGAACACATCTTGTTCACAGCTCACGATTATAACATATTAGCACCATTATCACCAAAAATATATAGAAAATAAGCAATATCTATAGTCATGTTAAAACGGAAGAAGTTTAGAACCCACATCGAATTTTCAAACTGTTTCAGAAATCAGGGGTGGTTGAAATGAATAACACCCACGAACTCTAGGTGATATTATTTCTATAATAATCAAGCATTCTTAAGTTGAAAAATAGCAAATAGTGATATGTTCAAAATTTCAGATAATTTGCATTCCTCGTTTTCAAATTATACAAATTTTAAATGTACTTAAATTTTTGCAAACGAAACAACGTTTGCCATTGTGGCTACTTACTTATGGCCACTGACTGAAGCTACCCTTTTTCAATGCGATGTATATTTTTGCATTCTACACCTTTGCTCAAATAGGGGAAATCACAACAAAAGGAACTAAACAGTCTCATGTTATACAATTCAGCGACATTGATTTTGGTAGTTCTAACCAACATCCAATATCTACAATCACTTTCCAAAGGTTTAAGCACAACCTGACTGTCACCCTCACCAAATTACGTTTGGTAAGGGGCTTTCACTTCATGACCCTGCTCGATCTCTTCTCAGATATATACAATCCCGTGGCCTTTATTTATTTAATGACTGTCCTTTATTTTGCATGATCATATGAGAATCAGTCAAACGCTATGTTTTTGATACACAGTTGCGCAAATCTCTCTAGTTCTGTCGTTTGGACAGCGCTCTTTATAAGGGTCATCACTTTAGAATAGGAGCTGCCAACTTCAGGTCTGAGCGAGGCGATAGTGATTCACAAATCAGGGCCCTATGACGTTGTAAAAGTAATACTTTCCTTAAGTATATTCGCACATATTATTCCTGAATAGCGTAGAATTGCATAAACTCTAATAGTCGTTTCTGAATGGCACCAATCTGTGCGTTAACTTGGGCTTTGGGTCATTTAAGTCTGATATATGTGCGAAGAATATGTGAATATGATTCAGTGATTCAGACAAGGATCTGGGTCCAAAATAACAATGTAAGAAAGGGTGCAAAGATCAGGAATAGATACATTCAAGTACCAAACCTGACCCAGGATACCAATGGGAAAGTAACAAACTTACAGTAAGAAACCACAAGCGAGAGCCAAGAGGTCAACCTTTTCCCAGCAGGTGACCACAAAACACACATAAACAGACGCGTACAAAGGCATGGCCAACACAAGACAGAAAAAAACATAAAAGATCCACAAAAGAAGTACCGCCATGGAACGGTCAGTAAAATATTTTACTGGAGGGCTTAAACCGGTTTAACGGTGCACCAACCTCACCCTTAGTTCAGATGTGGATCAAGACACATAGATAATTGGTTTGCATGAAAGACCCCTTACTTATCAATGCATCATCTCCTAGAACACATAAATCAAGATATAAAAAGGAGATAAAGCAAAGATAAGGACTCAGCAGTAAATAAAACTAAATGCCGGACCAAAAGAAATCAAACAGGTAAACCCCTGTGGGTCCGACAAACAGAGGAAGCATTGTAATTCTTGGCCAAGATCTGCATTTGCCGACCGGACCAGTTTCTTTGGCTTTTTGTAGACATGAGTGTATATATTCAACAGTGAATTTTCCCACTTGCTTGTCAAGCATTGCATTAATGGGTCAATTCTGGTTTGCATCAGCTAATCAGAAGTAAAATCCATTTTTAATTTACTAGCATTACTCTTTCTAATCAAGACATATGAGATGTGATGTTTTATGTATGTTTATCTTTTGTTTATTTTCCGCATTAAGCTTTCTATATAATATTGATAAAACATTTACAGGTGGTATGTGGCAGGTTTTACCCCCCCCCCCCCCCCCCCCAACTGTAAAAAGTATCAATGGGGCCATAATTTACATGCAGCAGTATATTTTGCCATGTGTTAGCATAGTAAATTGAATATGGTATGTCATGCTATATATAGTTTGACAATTTGATACATATGAATGATTCGTTATAGTATCCAGACTGCAAATCAATTGGATCCTTTGAGTCGACTGGTGTGAGTCAGGCACATTGTATATGAGAAGGGGGATAAATGAGCGTTATGCAAATAACGTACTTTATCAAACAGCATGCGTACATCTACATTTGGGAGTTCTAAACCTAGGACAATAACAGGTAGCTCTAAATATAGTGCTGACATACTCATTATTTATGCAAAATTTACATACAGCTAGCTTTGTCCAGGATTCTCTGCAGCAATCATCAAAGTTTTATTTTTTTTACTACCACCTCCACTCCTCCACCTCGGTAGATATTTCTCATCAATGGCGATGATACACTTTATTCATCTATAAATGCATTAGCTTAGAAATTTCGTCAAGTTGTGGGTTAGATATTGGTAATGTAAGAATGTATTTACTTGTAAAATTAACCAGTTCAATATTTTCTATGAAACTGTCATACTAAGCTCTGCTGGACACAAGCTATATGCATAATGTAAATTTTGTTATGTTTCTGTTAAAGCATTGCTTATTATATGGCAGGTTTTACCCCATCACATGTCAAAATTATCAATGAGGGCTATACTTTTAATGCATCAGTATATTTTGCCAGGTGTTAGCATAGTAAATTGAATATGATATGTCATACTTTATATAGTTTAAAAATTTGATACATATAGTATGCAGACCGCAAATCAATCTTGACTTTTTATTGGTGCAATAAGAACAGCTGACTCCAGCGTTCCTGCGGAGCTTTTGGCTACATCGGATCGTTTGAGTTTACTGGTGATAGTCAGGAACATTGTATATGAGAAGGTGGATAAAACACATGCTATAAAACAGACATCGGTTCTTTATTATTCTAGATCCGCGACGACTGGCAAATCATTTATTTAAAATTTAATTCCAAAGATTTAATGAATTCTGCAAGACTTCAATGCCATATGGTTATTTTAAATTAAACCTAACATTAAGCCAAGGCTCTGGATAAGAAGAAATGTCATTATATAGCTACCAATATTGAATGATCATTAAATGTACGCAACAGAGATGTCACAATGGCGATGATGTAAATATAAATGGTAAAAAAAAGGTAAAAATTTTCGGATTGTATTTAAATAGTAGCTGGCTATGCATATCTGAAAAACGCAAAAAAGAAAAATGATTAATGAGCGCAGACAGCAGTGACGCCAATTCTACATGTATATATTGAAGGAACCTTTAATCCACCTACATGTAGTTATGGTATGTATGTTAAAAATGGAGGGCCTATAAGTTTAACTGGTTTAGTTGCATGGAAAATAGTAAGTGAGTATGATCAGGAAATACCACAATCATAAACCGCAGACAACCCCATGGCACCGCGAGGAAGAGCCACCCAACCATTACGAGACACCAGGAAGACAAATTAAGCAAAGCAACCAGCTCTCTCTTCCCCATCAAGATGATTGCAATGCTAGAATGGACATAAAGTAAGATACAACAAAACATAGATTAATTACAGACTCTTCCATATAAACAAGGGCTATGTCAAGCAACGCATACCATAGCCCTTGTTGATATAGTTTTTTTAATTGGATAGCTCTTTAGCAGGACAAAGAGGTATATGCTGAGCTGTTATATTTATGCACTGAATCTCAAATAAGTCCATTCCCTGTGGTTTACACTTTTTGTATAAAATATCCCTTTATGTGCTTCTCATCAAGATTGCGTTCAACTATTTTTGAACTTCAAGAATATGGTTTATCAGTAGCACTGACAATTCCATTATTACAGGTGTAATACTATATATGAAGAAAATTATTTTACAAACTGATCTGGCTGAAGAATTGAAAATGAACCTTATACATCTAGTACGAGGCTGAGTTTCTGAATAGGCGATGTATTAATCAGTTATCGTGGAATTATCGGTGTCTTAATCAATAGTGTATTATGCTAATCAAAACAGATTGAAGGGAGCCCATATCCCGATATAGACGCACTGACTGATCTGGGTCTATTAAGCATCTCATCTCGTAATAACCTTGTGTTGAGAAAACCTGTCATCACCAGTAGAAAACATGCTTACGTTTTAATTATGAAAACAACGCAGACAGAGGTCATAGTGTTATCAGTCTGTGTATGAACGTAGTCTGATCAGAGATATCATTGCACTCTGTATAGAGAGTACAATCCATGTACATGCCACAACCAATTTTCAAGAGTCTTAGAGGTCTCTGCAACGGTGCAGGATGGTTTTAGCCTTGCGTTACCACAAACGCCAGATAGAGCTCGTGGGAAGTCACGTGACAAAACTTAGCCCAGTGTGATACAGCCATCGATATAGACAAGTATCAGTCTATGCTTATGCATTCTTATAAAAGTAAAACGTGTTAGATAGTGTTGTTTGCATATGACTACAACAGGTGGCATTCATTGCCCTGATCCCTCCATTATTTTAGCCTGAACATGTTGTCTGCAATTTACGTCTGCTACATATCTTCAAGTCCACTTCGGACTGGATTTTATCATAGAAGCAAACATTATGAACCCTGGTAATACCGCTCCCAAGGAAGCAGCCTGATCTGGGCCTTTATTGTTTACAATATATGCTTCTTAAGAACATAAGCAGATGAGAGAGCAAAGGACAAAACTCATGCATGGCGGGAGAAGGGTTAAAGTGCTAATCATGCTTGCAGCAGACGAGCATTTTTTCTATCCAGAGTTTGGTATTTCTTGTGATCAAACAAGTCACCTGCAATAGCTCATTGAAAGAAGTAACACAGTTTTAAAATTGTCGTCTGCGGAAAGTTATCACCGGCGATTCAAGAGTTAAATTGAATTATAGAGACAAGCATTCCAGCCGAAGAAAAGAGCCGACGGGGGTAGCAACCAATAACGTAATTGCAGACGAGGGAATAAATCCATATCAGGTAAGATATAATATCAGATTTATACATGACCATACATGTATATAGAAAAGTTTTGTTCTAGTGCACAAACCATGATGTTTTGAATTTGAAATAAGGAACTACATCAAAAAGAGGTTATTCTAATAAGGACATAATATGTAGTAATTAATTACGTTATACATGTAAGAATAGGAAATTGGATATATAAACCACAGCAAAAACATAGCAAATCAGTGTATGGAATCATAAGGCCCAAAAGTATTAGGTAAGGTAGGCACACATATTTTTTTTTATTTTTTTTTCTGGAAAAAATATACTTTTATGCATTTTGAAAGGCATTTCGCCTTTCAAAATGCATAAAATTATATTTTTCCCAGAAAACCTGAAAATAAAATCTAGGTTTACCAGTAAATTAAGGTAGGGTCGGGTTACCCTAAACACAGGTATTTTTATTTGACATGAGACGCATATACGATTATCATTATTATTATTATTTTTTTTTATTATTATTATTATTATTATTATTATTATTATTATTATTATTATTATTATTATTATTATTATTATTATTATTATTATTAATAATATTATTATTATCCTTCTTCTTCTTCTTCTTCTTCTTCTTATTATTATTATTATTATTATTATTATTATTATTATTATTATTATTATTATTATTATTATTATTATTATTATCATAAACAAGCACCAAGATAAGAGTGCGTAACTAAAAGAATAGTTTTCTTATCTCTCAACTAAAACATATGTTAAGGTACTCAAAAGAACCGTTTTTTGGGAAACCAAAACACATGTATAAACTGATAGATGTACCCACATGATCAAGATTGCCGCGATCACGACTAAAAAGAAACGTTAAAAAAATATGCCCAATATCTTTAGGTGTGCCATACTTTTCATCTTTTTTTTTTTAAAAAAAAAATAGATTGCTCAATTAATGTGTCATTGATGAATACGGATACATACATGTATTAGGTTTTATAATTGCTTATTGTGATTCCTTGCGCTTAATCATCGAAGATTTGTAAAAAAAGATGATTATTTTTGAACACCAACAACATAGAGTATATACGTGTTTTTGTGGATAGATTTATGTCAGAAATCTGCCTTCGTAAGAAACGCCAACCGTATATATGGATGACTTTAGTAAATTCATTATAAGATTTCAATCTGTATTTTCTTTTCTAGTTGTGTATGCTGTGCTCAACCTATTCTCAGAACTGTGTGGTGTTGGGAAGATATGGATTCATCCAAGAGAGTTATTGGGTGGTGCCTGATTTTAGTACAGTTAAAAGGTAATGTTCTATTCCTTGCACGTACATGTACATATATGCATTCAATTCCACTGAAATCAACAGATAGAAATGACAGGGGTGGATCCAGGATTTCTTGAAAGGGGATTCACATGTACAACTTTTTCTTAAATATCCTATGAAAATGAAATAATTTGGTCTCATTGAGACCAAATTATTTCACATTCTTAGGATATTTTAAAAACGGTGGGGGGAGGGGGGGGGGCAGGGAGGGTGTTTCGAGCGAACCCCCTCTGAATCCACCATTGAATGAGCAGACTCTATTTGCACGTGGAAAATGTAATAGAATATTATGTCCAATTTGGTATTTTCACTTCTGTTTCGCATTTCATTTATTATTCGAAGTTCGGGCCTGTTCCCATATTAAATACTGCGATGTTTGCTGAAACAAGATATATGACAGTCTATCCCGACATAAAAGGCCATTCACAGTACAATTATAACTAGTTAGGAATATTATCATATACAGTAAAATCTGTCTTAAGCGGCCACTCAAAAAGAAGACTTAAAATGGTTTCAAGACCGATTATCGCTTAATGCAGGTCAAAAGTATTGCAGAATGGTCAACTGGCAGCATTCTGCAATACTTATGACCTTCATAAAGCTACCATTTGTCATTAAGATCATTGTTTTGTCTATTTTGAGTGGCCGCTTAAGACATGTTTTACTGCGAGAATGAATGTATAATGGTTATTCTATAAACAGGAGCTTCATGCATGCAGATATGAATTTAAGGCAGGAGTGGATTATAAAAGTTAGAAAGATGGCAAAGATCAAGAATCGATACAATCAAGCACCACACCTGACCAAGGATACCAATATAAAAGCAAAATTAGCCACAATCTTCATTTTTGCACTAGCCACCAACAAGTTAACATCTACAGTAGCTTTTATCTTCAATTTGATTGGTTGTTTCTTTACTTGTGAATTTACCTGTGGAATGATTGACATCACTTATTGGCACAGTGACATACTAGTTAGCAGCCAGATCAAGTCAGTGGCCATATCTTATCTGCACAGGAGCTAGGCTCCGCCCACTTAGCACCACACAGATAACTAATACATTGATGGGGATCCATTGACCATGCATTTAAGCAGATTTGCTTTTCTTTTATTGCTGATTCATTTCTAATGATAACATGATAAACAATAGTCTAAAAGTACCCATGTTAAGATCAGAAATAGGGAATTGATATCAACTGTTTCAAATCCCAGCTTTACAACATGTGACATTTAACCCTTTCCATTCTGGACAAAGGTAAAGTGGTACTTTGGCAAACAGCGAAGACCCAAATGAAATGCCGGATAAGACGGTATTTCATCAGGGTCTGCACTGTTTGCTAGGACAAAACAATCCTAAGGGACATAAATAACCATTACTTAGAAATTTTGACAAAATGGACTATTCCATACTTATTGTATTAAAACCAGTAGAGTAAAACCTGTGTAAAACGGTCACTCAAAAATAGACAAAACAAATATCTTAATGATAAACTTTACAAGATACAAGATGCAAGAAACTTTATTTCAAGTCGGTATTCAATTTTAACAGATCAAACATCAGCCATCAAGGCTATTTTACCGACAAAGTGAAAGACTGTACAAGTATAAACACATAACAAATCACAGGAAATTTGGGTTAATATCACAGAAATTCACATTGCTATAGCACAGATATTTATAAGTTAAGATCATATGTAAGATAAAGCGATAAATGGTCTTGAAAACCAATTTTGGGTCATTTTAAGAGTGACCGCGTTACCACAGGTTTTACTGTATGTGAGAATGAAAAGGGTTAAAAGAGTTTATATCAGAGGAGCCTGTTTTATTTCTTTCCAGATGTTATATTGACATGTGACATTGACCACTGTAACTTCGACTATTGTTCTGGCGAAGGGTGTCTCTTGTGTTCGGACGGATATTACCTCGCAGGAACCACGTGTTCTCAGTGTCAGCCATCTTGCACCAAATGTGTCAACAACACCATCTGCACAGAGTGTATACCAGGACGGCATGGAGCCGCTTGCGAGAATGAATGTAAAAGAGAATGCAGAACCTGCGAAGGCGTATCACAATGTACAGAATGCATACCAGGAAGACACGGTTCTTCTTGTCATTTATACTGTCCTTTAAGTTGCCTAGATATATTGTGTGACAAGGATACCGGTAAATGTAAGAAAGGTTGTAGACACGGTTATTACCGAAGCGGAGGTGATTGTCGACGGTGTCCCGATCACTGCAACAGGTGTACGGACAATAGCGAGTGTACTAGTTGCCACGATGGATACTATGGTACACTTTGCCAAAGCAACTGTCCATACAACTGCAAGAATCAAAAGTGTGATAAACTACTAGGACATTGTACCGATGGCTGCACTGGAGGGTATTTCTTAGATGGATTGACTTGTTCAAGATGTCCACAAGCGTGTGGTGATTGTGTCGATTTGAAAACGTGTACGACATGTAAGACGGGATATTGGGGACAGCAATGTGAGCATGAGTGTCCATTTGATTGTAATATGTGTAACGAGCGAGGACACTGCATTGATGGTAAGTATTTGAACCGTGACATGACATTTCCATCATTGTGGTATGTGCGACCAGCAAAGCCTCAGATCAGCCTGCGCATATGCGCAGTCTGATCAGAGCCTTTGCTAGTCGTTTGAATATCAAATGAGTGTTAAGGTACTGACTGGACATCATTCGGAGTTACTCAGCTTAAAAAGAGTCTGCACAGGCTTGTCTGTGTCTACACTTGTCTATATACCACTTTGTTGGAAATCTCATGTCATGGCTCATTTTCATCAGTTAATGAATGTCTTGGACATGTTAACTTTTGCATGCTATGCATATTTGTCGCGATTGCGGATTTTTTCATTTCATTTTTTAAAGTAAGGAAGAAGGCAAAGATCAGGAATCGATACAATCAAGTACCATAACATAAAGTATTTTTTTCAGTATTCCCTACTTAAACGTTAGAACAATATTTGACCGAACGTCTCTTTAAAGCCATACTATAAGTAGGGATATAGATGAAGGTCCAGTCCATAGATTATACCTCTAGTCCCGCTAGATAGCTGTTCATGCATGTTTAAAGGATGTTAACCCCCCCCATTCCACTTGACGGCGATTCCGCTACGATTCGAAATTTTGGTCAAAATGACATGAATCGGAGCAGAAACGGCAAGAGCGCAGTAGAAGCGCCTTGGTCGTAGTAGAGGCGTATCGGAATTTCAGATTCTATATAGAAAGGATACAAAAACGCAACGAAAGCATAGCTCCATCGCCAAGGCCGTAGCAAAGTCGTAGCTACATCGCCATCAGCGTAGACTAAGCGTAGCCAGATCTTCATTGTGGTAGTGGGATCGTAGCAGGAACGTAACGGAAGCCAAATAGAAGCGTACTGGAAGCGTCAAGTCCCCAAATCGGGTGGCTGTCTACGCTTCCGCGGCGATTTGGAATAATTTTAGAGAAAATCCTAGATCGCCATGAGCGTA
Organism: Loripinus fragilis; assembly: GCA_964019695.1. NCBI lineage: Eukaryota > Metazoa > Mollusca > Bivalvia > Lucinida > Lucinidae > Loripinus > Loripinus fragilis. Next base: position 37,248 of record CAXHUL010000058.1, read on the forward strand.
GCGGAATCGTCGTCCAGTGGAATGGGAGGGGGGGGGGGCAAATGCATATCACAGGTCCAGGCAAACAAAAATTTTGAACGTAAAAATGTAACTATTTTCTTACCCTGTGTTTAAACATATGCTTTATGTGCTCAAAAGAACCGTCTCATTGATACGGTTCTTTTGATTAAGAAATAAGAATAGTATTTTTCAATAACGCGCTCTGATCAGGAGGCTTGCATATGCAATGAGAACCAAACTTGAAGAGCTGCCTCATTCATAAATATTATTTGAGCCAGTGCATGAGATTTCCAACAATGTGGTATGTGCGAGCAGCAAAGCCTCAGATCAGCCTGCGCATACGCTAGTCGCTTGAGTAACTATGATTGTTAAGCTACTGACTGAACGTCATTGGAGTTTCTAAGCTTGAAAGGAGGCTACAGAGGCTCGTCCGATTCTACACTTGTCAAAATGCCACATTGTTGGAAGTCTCATGCACTGGCTCAAATTTTGATTTCAGATCTCGACTGTAACATCGAGGGTTGTTCTAGTGGCTATTGTTCTGGGGATAGCTGTATTAAGTGTGAGGGCGGCTACTACCTTGAGAACTCATTTTGTTATCCATGTCCAAATCATTGCACAAAATGTGCGACACCGTCCGACTGTAAGCAGTGCGCACTGGGATTATATGGATCTATGTGTGAGAGTTTTTGTCCGAGCACGTGCTACTCCTGCACGAATTCCACAAAATGTACAGAATGCATTCCTGGTCGTTACGGATCATATTGTCAGCATTATTGCCCTTTTGGCTGTTTGGATTTATTGTGTAGCAAAGACAGGGGGGAATGTACGGAGGGCTGCAGGCACGGATATTTCACAAGAGGGGATGAATGTAATCATTGCCCAGATCGCTGTGTGAGGTGTACCAACGAAAGTCACTGTACGGCGTGTAGCTCTGGGTATTATGGTAGCTATTGTCAGTACAGCTGTCCGGCTAGCTGCCTTAACCAGCTTTGCGATAAAGACCTTGGGTATTGTACGGACGGGTGTATAACAGGGTATTATGTTGATGGCAATACGTGTTCTGTCTGTCCGGATCAATGTACTAGCTGCCTGGATAGAACCACCTGTACGGAATGTAAAAGTGGGTACTGGGGACCAGCCTGTCAGTTGAACTGTCCGGTGACCTGTAATAGATGTACTAAAGAGGGACAGTGCTTGTTTGGTAAGTTGTAGCATGATTCAGTCACCTCTCTTAAAAAATCTGTTATTTTGCATATACAATTAACCCTTTTCATTCTGATGGATTTTACCATACATATTGCAACAATAATCACGGATTTTTCCACTTTGTGTTTTAAGGGTCACGGGTCAAATTTTCTAAATTTAAATATATATTTATGTCCCTAGAGATTGTTTTTATCTCAGCAAAACCCCAACGAAATGCCGCCATTTTATCTGGGTCTTTACTGTTTGCCAAAGTACCTGATTACCTGTATGCATAATGAAGTTAAGTTACAAGTAAGATTCTTGAATATTTGATTTAGTAAGGTCTAATCGGTTAGCATTAATAATCTGGGAAACGGATCCTTCAGAAATAGAGAGAACCTACACAACTTGAAAACATCAGATTCGATTTTATTGAGTCTGTTCACGAGAACTTATGGAAAATGCAACAACTCTCACCCCTCCTAGCACTAGGTTAAGCGACATTCTGCATTTAATAAATTCAACAATACAGGATCAACCATCCTCAGTGTAAAATCCTCGATCTGTTTTGTAATCTATTGAATTGGAAGTTTCAAGTAAAACATAGGATCGATCACAAGAATCAAAGTTGTACAAAGAAATTCATTTCTCTTTTAAGTTAATCATATTTTGTCTGCCTGCGATGTCTAAGTTAATAAACAGGCGTTAATATCCGCTTTACTCCGCATCATTTTGCACTAAAGAATAAATATTAAGTGAGATGTTATGTTAAACTAAGGAACTGTCCATTAGAAGGCGTTTTAGTGCATGTCAAAGAAATTGATTATTTCTGTATGAATGGGATATAATGACTTTGGTAAAACACCTCAGAATATTCGAGTCAGATAAAACACATTTAAACCAATGCCTGAGAAAACAGATACTAACTGTCAAACAGAGGACAGATATCAGGTCATTTTAAGCATAGATGATGAAAATTAGTTGCAACAAATCGAAAAACACCGTATAGCATCGTACACCGGATATAGTGATTGCCGAAGCGAGGAAATCCTCACATGTTGATGTACAAGGTCGGTGTTTATTCTATTATTTTTCATATTTTATAAGATTCTGCTTAAAGGATATAGTGATGACATCGTTAAGACATTGATGTTCATCGGTGGCTCTGAGAATTAGCCAGGAATAATCGGTCAGCACTACAATTGACAAAATGACCTGTCCAATCACTTGTATTTGACACGACTTTTGCCTTGTCTCCCTGAAATATGTTTATGTTATCGAATGTGTCGCTAAGAAATATCAATTTTCGCTTTCATATGGCTTCTACATTGTCATAAGTACTTGCCAACGAATTTTTACTTCCCGATTCTGTTTGGTTCCATCAATATTTAGGAGGAAAAAACCCTTCTGCTGTACGGTCTATAGCAGTCTGTTGACACATCAGTGTACGTAATATAGCAACATAAGTGTACGCACTATAGCTAAGGGACTAATGCTAACTCTTCCTGATGTAAATGTGATTTACGTCTAAAATTTAATCTGCATATATTTGCATACCAGAAAAGGATATTCTCATGTTACTGGTCGCTTAATTTTCATTGTTTTATTAAGAATACACGTAAATCGGGAGACAAAATGCTTAACCTATAGATGATTGCAACCGTTCTACAATTTATCTACAGTGTTGAGCATTTACAATTTTAGACCAAACTAATGAAGTTGCATTCGGCTAACGTTTAATCTGCTCTTGGGTTGATTTAGCTGTCCCTGATATTCCCAACCTGAAACAAGTTTAGAGTTTCTTTAAACGTCCAAAAGAAAACGCTGCCATGAATACGAATAGAAGCAAGGACCGAGAATAATAGATTTGGGCCTCGACGCAAAATAAACTTCGATGTTTTCGATAAAGCATGACTCAAACCAGTCTCCTTAGCTACAGAGAGTCTAGATATGATGCTTTCAAATGAGCGAAAAACAAATCTGCTGATCAGACTGGTCTGCGCCTTTATTGTTCACAAGTCCAGAAGACAAGTATACTGACGTCATATTGGTGCCTTCCGTGAATGTCTCGGGCTGCAGTTTTGGGCATGGTGTATACAGATGCACACTTCTGAAACCCAAGTTTGCAAACAGAGAATCAACAGTATCCCTTTATCCAAGCACAGAAACCTATCATGCTAACACACCTATAAATTAATGACCCCGCCAAATCGCACTTTAAAATTAGAGTGAAACATGCATCTAGGTGGGTGCAAGATGAAAGACGAAAATAAACAGCTAAAGAGAGAATCGCCGTAGTAGATTAAAAATCTTGAAAATTGCGCGGATCTAGAGCGTGGGCAGGGGTCGAATCATAAGTTCTATCGCTAAGAAATTGGACTCCATCCCCTTGGAAAAAACGTTTGACGCCCCCCCCCCTCCCCCCCCCCCCCCCCCGATAACATATCTTGGACCCCCTGGAATTTCGGAAAGTTGATTACTTTGAAAGAAGTCACTGCACCCCCACCCCCTCACACACACATGTTAAATCATTAAAACAAAACGCCAGAACTTGCCTTTGCGTCACCAGTCTATCGGATGAGACTTTAAGCCGTGGTTCCGTCTTCATATGATCTTAGCAGTCAGTGGGTCGTTAAACACAAATACAGCAATTGTCAGTGGACCTGGACCCCCCTGACTTGATCCTCGTGTGCCGGTTATGCGCAGTTCCAGGGATTTCCATCAGGGGGGATGGATGGGGGGGCATCGTCTCTGTCATTTTGTCTGCAGACAGTGCGGGCCCAGGTCTGGCTTGACAGATCCAAACTGTTTGAAACTCTGAGGGTATTTCTGATTTTTTTCATATACACTTTCTAGAAACAAAGGCACCGATAAGACTGCCCGTGCGCAGGCTGGTCCGGGAATTTGTTGTTCGGATGTATCAAAGTCGAAATTCTCGTGACAAGGTTCATACGATCTTTAAAAATTCTAAATTAAATGTCAAGGTCTACACTCGTTATACCCCAGGCGTTTCTGTCGATGGGTGCATAGTTCTCATCTTTCCGTTTGTCCGTTCGTCCTATTCTATGTTCGTTAGGTTGATAGTTCGTTCATTCGTAGTTCCGTTAATTAATCTCTCTCTCTCTCTCTCTCTCTCTCTCTCTCTCTCTCTCTCTCTCTCTCTCTCTCTCTCTCTCTCTCTCTCACGCGGATACATAACGTTAATTAATCTATCTCTCTCTCTCATTCTCTCTCTCTCTCTCTCTCTCTCTCTCTCTCTCTCTCTCTCTCTCTCTCTCTCTCTCTCTCTCTCACGCGGATACTGAACGTTTTGACTCTGACAACGGTTTTTTTAAATGCCGTTTTCGCTGATGAGGGGAGAGAGGATCCAAATACCACAAAAGAGGACCATCATCGGCCCGCCAGCGAAACGCCATTTGATGACCCAGCATTAAATGAATTGTGAATTTTATGGGTATAGCTTTGTGACTTTACAGGGAGAGGGGGGGGGGGGGGGCTCTGGGCCCCCTGTCTTCCCTGGACCCGCGTATAACTTACATGTTTAGCACGTTCTCTTTGTGTGTATATGTTGAATTTCTCTTTCTGCCTGTCTATCAGTCCGTCTGTCTATCTTAGTCTCTCTACATGTATCTGTCTGTCTGTCTGTCTGTCTCTCGCTCTCTCTCTCTCTCTCTCTCTCTCTCTCTCTCTCAGCATATGTGGTGTAGACCAAGCAGACCAGGGATCACGAGCTCGATATTGGGCACTTCAAGTCTTTTTTTGGGACTCTAAATCAATCCCTTTCCCGGATAACCTTTAATAGCTGGTGGAACCCCATTATCCTAAATTATGCATTATCTATCCGTAAGCACTACCCCTCTTATGAGTTAAAGTGGGACTAACGTCTTGTTGATTTCCAGTGCCCTGTTATATGCCCCACTCCATCACAAGTGGACATACTTGTGACGGATGATTCCCCTGCTTATAGCCCAACTAAGTATACAGGATTTTTACTTGATTTGAGTCTCACCCCGAGGTTATAAAGCTTGAGTAAAATCTCAAACTCAAAATAAAGCGCAATAATTGGTTGCTTGCAGACACATGTCCGCAAGCAGCCAATCCTTGCGCTTTATTTTGAGTTTGAGAATGAACTCGAGTTTCATTACCTCGAGGGTAGACAAATCAGAATTAAGAATGAGGTTCGAACCGGCTTTCCAGTATTTCTTTTACTGACAGTTCCAAGGTGGTACGGTGCAGCTTTTGTTGATCATATTTTTAATTTATATTTCATGTTTATCTTCGTAATGCTGTCTTCAGATTTAAATGTTAAAAAACCAGGGCCCGGAATTACAATGCCTCCTTAAAGTTAAGGAAGACTTAAGTTAAGTATTGATATTTCAACAATGCTATATTAAATGCTAAATAAATTGCCTGTATCGAAGCAGTACTTGTGGTCAAAGATATCATTGTGATCTACAGAAAAAATGAAACTATTTTGATTTTAATCAGTTTGAAACGTTTTTTTCGGAACCTGAAAAATCAATACTTAAGACGGCGCGCATGGTATTGGCGTACAAAACGTAACGTTGAATTGTAACGTCGCGAAGCTAAATTCTTTTTTCTACTCCTTATATTTAGCTAGACGTCTTGCTACTGGAGAGACTTTCATTCGCTGGTACAATATATGAAAACCGCTTTCTAGCTTTCAAACATCAATAAATTCGATTTCATACACGTCAAAATAAGTATTTCCAATTTAGTAAACATGCATTCACAAGAGAACTGAAAACGGCAGCTTATTCCTAATTGCCTCGTTTGACGTCTATATGTTTAACGTCATTTTTTCCGCCTGTAACAAAATTTAAGACTGAGGTAAATGTTTACATTTTCTTCATTTTTCGGCAGATAAACTTCATGTACCGCATTTATAAGTAAGCAAGCAAAGTACATTGTGGAGATATAATTTACTAGTGAGTTTCATTGTCAACGTTAAAGCTATGCTTAATTTTCAAGAGTATGTGCATTTATTTTAATGAAAATTGTGTTTTGGTAACAAATTTTAAGACTTGGGGTTTTCTTGAACATTTTTAAATGGAAAGCGGCAATGCAAATATTTTTCAATTATCTTTCACAAAGGAAAGAGTACATTTCAAACAAGCAAATATTTTGTCAATAAAACGCCATCAAGATTACAAAATCACTTACCGAAGAGACCGCGCGTTTTTTGTCTCGAGTTACAGATTTTATTTTACAAAACTTAACTTTCTGAGACGCCGTTGTAGAGAAATAAACAACAAACTAGATATCACGTTGAACAGTGACGTTTAAGCTTTGACGTAGGCTAAATTTCGTAAAAATTGACGTCAAAATGGCGTTATAACACGCATTTGCGCATGCCTACTACAGCGGTATTGTTACAGAGTTACAGGCGTTTTACGCCCAAATTTTGAGTTCTTGAGCTCTTCTTTAACTGTTTTTATAAATAAAAACTAAGAATCGATAAACTCTTAACAAGGCGAACGTACATCCCTAGTTTCAAAACAAAAAAAAAATACCAGAACATTATAAATCGGTCCCTGTAAACGGAAAAAAGGCAAAACCCCGTTTTGTACGCCAATACTGTGCGCGACGTCTTAGTCTTCCTTAACTTTAAGGAGGCATTGTAATTCCGGGCCCTGGCATTTTACCCCGTACTGTGGGGTTGGTGTGTATGTGTAGGGGGGGGGGGGGGGTCAAGACGTTATTACAATCCAAACATCTACAATGACCCCGCTATCGGCTACAGTATCTCGTAAGTGTGTCGGTGTTGGCAATGGGGGTGGGGCAGTGGTTACAAATGTATTTCACTCTTACAACGCGTGTTGGTACATGCCTGCGCTTAATAACAATGGAAATGAGCACATACGTTAAATAAAAGTGCGACAAAAATCAAATAAACAATAAAAAAATCTGATAAAGTGAATGCCACACTAAGTGTCTGTATCATAAATCGATGCGCCCAATGGCAGACAGTGCAGTTCCTGATTAGAATGCGCCTCTAGCAGCTAACTCTACATTGTTTCATAGTCCTAGGACGTTTATTCATGCGAGGATCCAGAGGAGTGTGTACTTGGGGGTCCGGACAACCCCCTCCCGCATGAAAAAGCACAAAGCTGTAAATTTCCTAAGGAATACTGGTTTGGAACCTTTGGAAAAGCACAAAGCTGCCGATGTCGGGTCATCATCGGACCGCTAGCGATGCGCCGTTTAAATGACGTTTCGCTGGCGGGCCGATGGAAGTCCGTTTTGGTTGCTGGGTATAGGTTTCATAGGAACACTGGAACTGATCCCCTTCCCCTTTTGAAAAAAAAATACAAATAAACGTCAAAACTTTGGACCTCGACTCCCCCGAGGAAACTTTCGTATCCGCGCAAGTTTATTGTAATGAATACGGTAAAATAATGCGCCAAACTCGTCATTGGAAGTAGTGATTAAGCTAACAATGTAAAAACCTTAATGCAACTGCACTACTGAAGGTAATTTCTTAGAATTTCTAAAGTGATTCGAAACTGGGAAAATATGACCAGGAAAATTGGTGGCCTACTTCAAAGACATGGTATGACACATGGCAGAGTCCGAATGATACGAATTGGGGTTCATTATTTAGGGGAAAGATAATGCTTTTTAATAGTAAAACCGAAATCTTATTTACTCAGAGCAACTATTTGGAATACGCCTTGAATTTTAGGGTCTTTTCTTAAAGCCAAGGTACAAAATGGGGGAAATTTTTTGGGGTGCTTGAAATTCCTGAAATTTTTTTGGTGAAATGTAGATGCTGGGCTCGAGCCTGGGATTAGGGCTAGCCTGATCAAATATCAAAAATTACTATAAATTACGACCCGAGATTATGCGAGTTTTGGGTCTGTCTGTTCAAATATAGACCTTTCTGTATATGACGGCGAAGCTGGGTCTTCGTTTATTGTGTACACAAAGTTTGAGAGGGTAAGTCTAAATGACAGACAGACAGACAGACATACATACAGACAGACAGACAGCCAGCCAGACAGACAGACAGACAGACAGACAGACAGACAGATAGATAGATAGATAGATAGATAGATAGATAGATAGATAGATAGATAGATAGATAGATAGATAGATAGATAGATAGATAGATAGATAGATAGATAGATAGATGCATTTCTGGCATATGCGCAAGCTTGCATATCCCTTAGTTGCTTGACATTGTAATAAGCATTAAAATTTGAGCCGCGACTCGAGATTTCCAAAAATGTGATATGTGCTTCCAACAAAGCCTCAGACCAGCCTGCGCATACGCGCAGTCTGATCGGAGCCTTAGCTGGTCGCTTGAATGACTCGTAAGCTACTGACTGACCATCATTTGGAGTTTCTAAACTTGTCAAAATGCCAAATTGTTGGAAATCCCATGTCATGGCGCAAAATTATCAATTTATTCTAGAGTGCTGTTTTTAAATTTCGGACATATCACGCAGTATATTTTAACCCACTCTTCTACCTAAAGTCCAATGTCATTGGTCACACGGTTGTCATAACATTGGTAATTAATTGTCACACCTTGTGGAGGGGGGGGGGGGCATAGGGTATGTGCGGTCGCGGAGGATAAAACACTTTTGTGCCCCCTCCCAGTCCCAAACAAAACTCGGAAATTTGGGATGGGTGGGTGGGGGCACTTATCCTCAGTTCCAAGGCTGTGGGACTGGAGTGTGTGCCCCCCATCTTCCACTCTGTTTTTTCTTCAATTGCAAATCCCATGTAGTCTAGTAGGCGCAAAGCTAATATGTAATAGCTGTGCTCCCTATCCCCCCCCCCCCGACCAGACTCAGAGAAATTAAAAAGAGAGCCATAGGCCGCTGCCATGCTGGGCCTATGTTATTGTGTTGGTGGTGAATGAAAAAGTACAAAATACAGGGAAACCTATGCCCATTTTTTTCTTAGGTGTGGTCTTGTTTTTTTTCAGATTTTTTTTTTCAAATTTTAAGCCCCCCCCCCCCCTCCCCCTCACATGGGCTCTGCTGTTTTTCAGAATATTGGGCTGACTCAGACTTGCATTGCAATTGCTGTGCCCCCCATCCCCACATGGGAACCTTACAAAGAGGACGACAAGGGAATTCAAAACTAATAGCTAGGAACAAGGTGTTTGAGTGTACAACCTTACTTAAAATTGAGGTTATAGAATATGGAAAAATGGGTTTCTAAATGGCTTGAAATGCATTCTCAGAGACAAAGATTTTAATGAGAGGGGGTTCAATCCCCCCCTTCATACTCCTCCCACGTCGCTGGTTGCGCCATCGGTTCAAGCTTTTGGCTTTAAGTGCCCCCCCCCCCCCTTTGTAAACAACCCCTCGTGGTCCAGCCCCTTTTGTACATATATTTCCTTGTATTTAGTATATGGCAATTAAAACTTTGATTTACCATTACAGCTGCAATACAGTAAAGATAACAAAGAAGACATCATGATGACTTATACCGGGCTTATACCATTAGTAGGTGGGGCTCTGTGCTACGTTTGACAGACAGCAATTTGTCTATGTATATAGAACTCTTAAAATTATAGCACTAGATAACATTTTCACAATGATTTTGTCTGGCTATCGACCGTATACTACGAGCAGGAGTTTTTGCTATAAAACGTACACTTCCCTCCTATCGACCGTACACTAAACGACTCAAAAAAAAAGATTCAATCGTCAAATGCAGCTTCAAAAGTACCCATAGGGTAATTTTAGTGGGTTCCTATGATTTTCTGGGGTACTTGCCATGGTTCTTTATGTATTTCGTATTAATAATGTACTAAAACAGCCTTTAAAACACGTATTTTCGTGGCAAACAATAGAAAATCATCAGTGATTAGCGGAACATTTCTGTTATTCGTAGCTGCTATAGATTTTTGCTGACCATTTGTTGTAGTAAGGAATACACATTGATGTATCAGCAACGTCAGAAAAATGTGTCTGCAATGATATTTCACATGTATCAAAGAGAAAATGGGATAAAAACTCACCTCGTACATCAACGTGTGAGGATTTCCTCGCTTCGACAATCGCTATATCCGGTGTACGATGCTATACGGTGAAAAAGGAAATCTATGATACATGATAAAAATCATTGATTACTAAAGCCACGTTGTCGTAGGAGCAATTTTCTAGAAAATAGGACGAACATTTATGTCAAGCACTGCTTTTACTTCTACCACTTTCTTGCTTTTACTTCCACCACTTTCTGTATGACCATTAATTCCATGATCACAGACTATCGCGAGAAAGAGATACAGAACACAGACAACCATATAACAGCAAGAACACAATTAAAGCAACCAACTCTCTCTTCCTCAGCAAGACGATTGCAATGCTAGAATGGTCACTACGAACTGCATTACAATGACCTATCACAAAATCATAGAACGTTCAGCAGCCAAGGCCAACTATGTGCCTAGTTAATTTCTACTGACAGCCAAATTTTCGCCATAAATTCTGCTGTTGTTAAACCACAAATGGAGGCATCTTAACTTTGCCAGTGTGTCATCACAGGGAAATGGGATCTTAACTCACAGACAGTAAAAAGCTCAAGAACTCTCTTAATTAAGCCCAATTAAAGGCAAAACTGCAATTGTTTAACAACCTTTATCTGTCATAATTGGATCCACTATTTGTCTTTATGTGAACAATACCCACTAGAAAAGGCAGCATCTCTGACGACAGAGTAAAAATGAAGCTGATAACGTCAAAGACTGAGAAGAGAATATTCAGAGCCCAATTTCAAAAAGTTGTGGAGAGTTTTTGGTTTAATCTGACATTGCGACGCATTTTGGAATTCTTCAAACTGGTACGGTGTTGCAAAATGTGTATTTCACAACGTAATAAATAACATGATACACGAGCATTTTATTGGAATACGAGCCTCTTTATTATTATGAAATGACATTGAGTAAGAGACCACCAGCACATTAGGCTTAAACTTATCCATATGTACTGTATTGTCGCTCTATTTATTTAGATGCAACTACGATCTTTTGATTCATTTATACAACAACCCGATAGCAAGTTATTAACTTCGTAGTCAATTAAATCATAATTTTTTATGTGATGCATTCAATTTGTTTGATTACATTAGATATTCAGCATGATAAGAGTCTTAAAAGTATTAGACTTTCATCTCTATAAAATAGCTGCATCCATCTAAGACGCAAATCAGTCTAGGAATAAGCCCAGTCTGATCAATTTTGATGCCCGCTTGATGGAAGCTGGGTCCTTATCTGCCTTTTGAGCTCACAGTAAAGACTATGATCTAAGATCAGACTTTATAGATGCCCATGATGATCTGAGTCTTTGCTTGGGGCACACTCCGTTCTATGTTGTTTTGTCAAGCCACGGCTTAAATCATAGCGTTTCTGGGTATTTGTCAAAGCTGAGTCGTGTGCTATATTTGAGCAATATCTTGCAAACCAAACTATTTGGACGTTTACTCTTCAGCAAACAATGTTACCCACATCAGATCGTAGTAGTTTAATCAGTGTTTACAATAGTTGTCATTCTGTTACTGCATTTAACGTATTTCATATTGAAATGGAATTGTTTGGAGTTGCAGAATAAGTATGGCGAGGTGTTACCATACCCCGAGGATATAAAACCCTTTTCATGCTCAACACAACTGGGCATGAAATATCAGCTGCTCATAACTTAAATTGCTAGAAAATAAAGAATCGTTTGAAATATAGTAAGTAAGTATGATCAGAATATACCACATTCACAAACTGCAGACAAACCCATGGCATCGCGAGGAAGAGCCACACAACAATCACGAGACACCAGGAAGACAAACTTAGCAAAGCAACCAGCTCTCTCTCTTCCCCATCAAGATGATTGCAAAACTAGAAAGGACATAAAACATAGAACAACTACAGAATCCGACAATGGGAGTAGCAATCAACAACGAATCAACAACAACAGAACCATCTCCTAAGAACGGACAGCAGCCTAAGCCACCGGGGGTCTTAAATACATTTTACTGGTACCAAATCTTCGCCCTAGATTCTGCTGTTGTTAAAGCACAAAAATGTTAAGCTCGCATGGACGCTTCCTAAATATTGCAATGTATCATCATGGAGAAACAATCTAATCAAATTAACACACTATGATGAAACAAAGAAAAAGGCTCATGACTCACACATAGTCAGAGCTAAAGAAAGTATGAGCAGGATGCATTTCATGCTCTGTTGTATTGAGCATAAAAAGTATATAATTCCAAGACCGTATATTTAGAGTGCATATAGTACTCAATAGTATTTACAATTGCTGCCTATGTCTTCTTTTACAGATTCTGATTGTAGAATATTCGGTTGCGAAACCGCCTACTGTAGTGGGAGTAGCTGTATCAAATGTCAGGATGGGTTTTATCTCTCTGGAACAGTTTGCAACCAGTGCTCACTTGGGTGTACAGCCTGTTTGGGGTCCTCTACCTGTACAGCTTGTCCCCGCGGAAAATATGGCACCACGTGCGAAAACACCTGCAGGTATTCCTGTTTGGACTGTGTTAGTGGTTCTCAGTGCACTGAATGCATTCCTGGTAGATATGGAGATTATTGTCAGCTTTACTGCCCACTAGGATGCTTAGACATGGTATGTGATAAAAGCATGGGTGTATGTTTGAAAGGTTGTAGACATGGTTACTATCTTAGTGGAGAAGACTGTACGCCGTGTCCAGATCAATGTACCAGGTGTACAGACAGCAATCAATGTACTCTCTGTGTACCTGGATACTATGGAAGTGATTGTCAAGACGTGTGTGCATCAAGTTGTCGAAATCTGTTATGTGAGAAAGAACTTGGGACATGTATTGAAGGCTGCGTTGAAGGATACTTTCTCGATGACAACACTTGCATCAGCTGTCCACCAAGATGCCGCAGTTGTGACGACTGGTTTACTTGCAGCGCGTGTATGACGGGTTTCTGGGGATACCAGTGTAGAGAGGATTGTCCAAACACTTGTGTCAGGTGTGCTGTGGAAGACGGCCAATGCTTAAGTGGTATGTTCTGTTGTACAACCTACGCTGATTAATTTGAAGCATACAAAACCAGCATTCATATGATTTTTCGATAACTGTTTAAAAAATAAAGTCATTATACTTACTGGCTAAATATTACTGTAAATTCGGAAATTTTCGCGAGGGTTTTATTTACGCGAAACTTCGCATATGCAGACCCTCGCGAAATGGAGAAATTATTCTGTCGTTTACTGATATAGGTAAATCATGCCCTAGTCGCGAAATTGAAACGTCGCAAATATGTCTTATAACTCTATTCGCGAAAATTTCCGGATTAAAAGTACACAATGAGACAATGGCTATTAGTAAACACCACTAAAGGTGACCTTTCAGCTATGGTAACTCACTTTTTTTCTCAGAATTTCAGAGGACCAGTTAAAATCAAAGTTTATATGAGACATGCCTTTGATAAAATATCTTAAATTGTACATGTCACACGACCAAAATATCTTCCATGCCTTGTTAGGGAAATATTAATTAAAAATATTCCTCTCGATAACTAATGAACCATTGACATCGGAAACCCTTACATGAAGGAGATTTATATTCTTGTGACTCAGTGTTAACTGAGTGCTTATGGTCTTCAGGTTTGAGTGCTTCAGCTAATGCCTAACGTCTCGTCTGATGTTTTCCTCAGTTTAAAGTAAAGAAGATGGCAAAGTTCAGGAATCGATACAATCAAGTACCACACCTAACCAGAGACACTATATGGGAAAGTGACAAAAACACTAGAAAACGCCACACACAAGAGAGTCAAGAAGTCAGCCCTTTCCAAGCAGATGATCTCAAGGCTGCAAGGAAGAAACGAGAAGTATAATAATAAAGACAAACGTGAAACACAAAGTAAGTAAGGGTGCAAAGATCAGGAATCGATACAATCAAGTACCACACCTGACCCAGGATACCAATGGGAAAGTGACAAACTCACAGTAGACACCAAAAACGAGAGCCAAGAGGTCAGCCCTTTCCCAGCAGGTGACCACAAAGCACATATAAACAGACGCGCACAAAGACATAGCAAACACAAGACAGAACAAAAACATAAAAGATCCACAAAAGAAGTACCGCCTTGGAACGATCAGTAAAATATTTTACTGGAGGGCTTAAACCGGTTTAACGGCTTGAAAATAGGTGACCCAAGAGGAGATAATCTAATGGTAGGAAGCATGTCCCGAAAATTGTTAACTGAATTAGGAATACGAACAAACAACAAAGAAGGATCCACAAAAGAAGCACCACCTTTGAACGGACAATAATCAAAATACCAGAGGGCCCAAACACGCCAAACGGTACCACTATCAGCCTTAATTCTTATATAAATTAAGACATATACATGTTTGGTACGCATGAAAAATCCCTGACTTATCGATCAATCATCTCCTACTACATACAAATCAAGATATCAAAAGGAGATAAAACAAAGATAAGGACTCAACAGTACATACCAGTGAATACCGCAGCAAAAGAAATCCAACAGGTAAAACCCGGTGGGCCTTACCAAAGACACGACATCAGGCGCCAACCCTCTCATCTACAGATAAGTCTTTAAGTCAGAACCATCATAGAGTCTGAGGTCCTCCCCGCCAGTGTGCAATTAAAGAGGAATGCAAAGTTGTCAACTGTGATTGAGTTGACCACCAAACGTGCAGTTTCTCGCCAAACGTAAATGTTATAACCAATCTTTTTATAATGAGAAATTATTTTAATAAATTCAGCTGAAAAACTATTTGTGCCAACAGCAGCCAATGATTAATGCGAATAAAGTGTCTTGCTCAAGGACACACTTCCTCGTTGACGGTGAGAATCAGATCACTTGGTCATGAGTCGAAGACTCTACCAACTGAGTGACTGTTGTCTCAATTACCCTTTTGCGTACAGGAAGCATGTAAACGGCATTTGACAATCAGTGAAGACACTGATGAAATGCACAAAATACGGCATTCTACTAGGGTCTACACTGTTTGCCTAGAAAAAAACTATCAACCAGGGAGAGAATATGGAGATAATTTGAAAATCAAATCATGTGACCCCTCAATACATGTACGGCAATCTTGATGTCATTGTATTGTAGAATGTTTCGTTGGTCTAAAAAGGGAGTATAATAATTAATTTACTGTTTTTATATTTTCAGATCCAGAGTGTGACATCGACCACTGCAATCCTGGCTACTGTACAGACACGAGCTGTATCCACTGTGAGGATGGGTTCCATCTTTTAGGCTCACACTGTTACGAGTGCCCACCATTTTGTACAAAATGCCTGGAACCATCTGTGTGTACAGAATGTGTTCCTGGACGGTATGGACCAGACTGTGACTATACCTGTAGTGCTACTTGTATAGATTGCACTAGCTCATCACACTGTATGGCTTGTATTCCTGGAAGATATGGTCCATATTGTCAGTTTTACTGTCCTCTGGGATGTATTGATATACTGTGTGAGAAGGAGACTGGTCAATGTACGAAAGGATGTAGACATGGATATTACCATAGTGAAGATGAATGCTTGGAATGCCCTGATAATTGTGAAAGGTGCACTAACAGTGATCTATGTACTACATGTTCCTTGGGTTACTATGGTTCAGTCTGTCAGCATCCCTGTGATCCAAGCTGTCTTAATAAACTATGTGACAAACAGTATGGAGACTGCATTGAAGGCTGTGCTGAAGGATACTATGGCAACAGAGATAACTGTCAAAGGTGCCCTGACTGGTGTGAGAAATGTGAGACACGAAGCGAGTGTACGGGTTGCAGAGTCGGATATTGGGGGTCACAATGTCAACACGAGTGCCCAGCTGGTTGTTTTGCTTGCACTATTCAGGGAATATGCACAGATGGTAATGTATAATAGCCTCATAATACAGTCATTATTTAAAACAGCATAACAATTTAATGTTTTATTGTTGTTTATCCTTTCTTTTTATAGATAAATCATTTCTTGATGCTACACACTTAACCTAACAATGTCTAAAGCATCCGTGGTGGAAATTAAGTGCTGGTTCAGTCATATATACACATATATCCGCTAATACTCGTTAGATACAATCGCTGCTTGTTGTTATCGCCTCAGATACTTATTTTAGATTTATTATTTACAATTAATTCCTTTATAAGTAAGACAATGTATTTACTTATGTCAAAAATGCATCTGGCTAGCATACTTGCTAAGTTATTCGCGAGTTTTGTTTTACAAACAAGATTCCTATCTGGCCTTATCATATAATAATTTGAAATAAACTAACCGCTTTGACACATTTTTACATAATTATTTTAATCCCTTTCCACGTGAAGTAAAAAAATGTACAGCATTTATTCTTAAAGATGAAAGTTGGATATAAATGGAAATGCAACATTTTGCCAAGGCAGGTTAATTAATAAGTGGGGCCTCGACGGGAAGAAAATCTGACTTGGTTGCATGCAAGCAAGAAAGGAGAAGACTAGCCTGTGCATCCACACAGTCTGATCATCACTTTGTTTAGTGCTGTATGTAAACTGGAATTGTACACATTTGACTGTGTTGCTTATATTATATATATGAGCTGCGACATGAGATTTCCAACAATGTGGTATGTGCGACCAGCAAAGGCTCAGACCAGCCTGCGCATACGCGCAGACTGATCAAAGCCTTTGCTAGTCGCTTGAATATTCTATGACTCTAAGGCTACTGACTGAACATCATTTGGAGTTTCTAAGCTTTAAAGGAGGCTGCACAGACTCGTCTGAGTCTACACTTGTCAAAATACCACATTGTTGGAAATCACATGTCGCGGCTTATGTTACTGAATTGATTCCTAACATTCTGGGTTATTTGTAATTTGTTTGTCATCTACTGATTGTTTTTAAAGTCACTTTTTATAAATTTACTTTTCGTTTAATCACCAATGATTTATTGGACCTGATTTGGGTTCAACATGTTGGAAACATGTTAGACCCAAATCAGGTCTAATAAATCATTGGTCCTAATTTGGGTCTAAACTGATTTTAAAATATTAATTATCCCCTTTAGGGGAGTGAACTATGACATTCTTGATTCGTGAAGTTTTTTTTCTGTTTTATTCAGATGGTGGAGTGGTATGTAACATCGGTCACTGTGAACCAGCATTCTGTTTTGAACAGGGTTGCTTGATGTGCAAAGATGGATATTTCTTGTCAGGAACACACTGTTATGAGTGCGGAGCTGATTGTACCAAATGCTCTGGACCTTCAACCTGTTCTGAATGTCTACCTGGACGATATGGACCTCAATGTGAATACAAGTGTAGCAACCTTTGTCCAGATTGTACTAGCTCTTCAAACTGCATTGAATGTATCCCTGGTAGATACGGTACATCATGTCAGTCATTATGTCAGCTGGGATGTAAGAGTGTTCTATGTGATAAAGAAACTGGAGGCTGCATGGATGGCTGTAGAAAAGGGTATTACCTCAGTGGAGGAAACTGCATACCATGCTCGGAGCAATGTGAATATTGTTCGGATAGTGGGCATTGCAGTGTGTGTAATCTTGGATATTACGGAAGCTCTTGTCAAATGACATGTCCTGATGGCTGTAAGGACCAGATATGCCATAAAAACTTGGGATATTGTACAGAAGGATGTGCAGAGGGATATTACTTCGACGAGCAGTGTAAGGAATGCCCAGATTCCTGTTTGAGTTGCACCGATGGAAACACTTGTATTGATTGTAAGGCTGGATACTGGGGTTCCCACTGCCAACATCACTGCCCTGACAACTGTTATAGATGTATAGATCAAGGACACTGTATAGATGGTAACATATTTGTAAATTTTCTAATATGGGGTGGGTCATCTTCACTAGCCAAGGGTACCAAATCCACTGCGTGCCATACGTACTTATGGAACGCAGTGGACTTAATACACTTGGCTTGCGACGATGGAGATGGGCCAGGCTCTGTTAAATGCCAGCAATCGAATATGCGTAGAGTCTCCTTTTGAAAGCAAATGCACAGTTGTCTAGCGGGCAAGAGGTATAATGTGTAGTCTGAGCCTTCTTAAAATTCCATTCTTTGTGTATGTGAGCAGAAAATGCCCTGGAGAGACTTTGCATTAGTGCAGAATCTTCTGTGTAAATGGTTTTCGAGTATATGAAATAAGAACCAGGCGCTCATAAGCTGGCTTATTAATAGTATTCCTTCTACTCTGTGGACACAATGGTTATTGTTGATTATAATTTTAGGTATCAGTGTCATGTCGTATCAGTTTACTACCAAGTTCTATAAGTTCTGTGTGGTTTTCTCTACATGTGTAACAATAATAGCTCTGATACTTGAATTGCAAATATTATATTATACATGTACATGTAAAAATAAACTGAGCCAAGTAAGAAGCATCACTCATCTCATTCACATCACCAGTAAGACACTAGTTAGACCAGAAAGGACATGAAACACATTACAAAATAATACACTACTGCAACGGCAAAATAGCTAATGGGTATGATCAGGAAATACCATAATTAAACACTACAGACCAACCTATGGCACTATGAGGAAAAGCCACAGATCACTAACAGTCACCAGACATCAGGAAGACGTTTCAAATAAAGCAAGCAGCTCTCTCTTTCCCATCAAGATGAATGCAAAACGAGAAGGACACATATTACTAAAAAATGAAACAAGGACCAAACAATGAACCCCCACAAAAAGGGAGCAATAATAAACAATGAATCAACAACAACAGAAACACCGTCTTAGAACTGACACCAGCCTTATACGTTTCTGCAACTTGGCCTATAATGGCATTAGGTATTCTCTTATATTTATTCTGTATGTTTTCAGAGATTGGTCCTGATTGCTATATAAGTGATTGTGACAGAGAATATTGCTATGGCAGTGGTTGTACTAGATGCCAAGAAGGCTACTTTCTCTATCAAACCAACTGTTTTAGATGTCCTTCAAATTGCATTACGTGTACTAGCGAGTTCACCTGCACAAAATGTGTTCAAGGCAGATATGGCAACACATGTGAAAACATATGTGGTAACACATGTATAGATTGCGTGAACTCTACGCAATGTATCGGTTGTATCCCTGGACGATATGGTTCTAGATGTGAGATCACGTGTCCATTAGCCTGTAAAGATATCACGTGTGAGCAGGTCTCTGGAAAGTGTATAGAAGGTTGTCGAGCTGGGTACTTTCTCAGTGGAGATTTTTGCACGCCATGTCCTGATGACTGCACTAAATGTCTAAACAGTAGTTGCTGTATTGAGTGTGAACCAGGGCAATATGGGTCGGTTTGCGAGCAACTGTGTCATGAAGGCTGCAAGGATCACCTCTGTCACATTGAAACAGGAAACTGTACCCTCGGGTGTACCATAGGATATCATAATCACCGCAGCTACTGTGTACCAGGTACGTTAGGGTAAAGTCGAGTAACTTCAGACAGCGGGCAATTTCGGACATACATTTGCAAACAGTAAACATCCAGATGAGAAGGCTCTTAACGAGATGTTTCATCAGGATTTTTACTGTTTGCTTAATCAATTTAATTTTATTCTAATAATTAAAATAGGAAATGAACTAGGTTCATGTCCGATTTTAGCTGACCGTCCGAATTTACCTGACTTTACCCTATACCTCAGTCAACTCTTATTTACCCAATGTTGCCCTAGTTTTCATTTAGAATTACAAGTTATTTGTTCATTATCAAGATAAACACATTTTTCAGCATAACATTGTCAATAATTTTAACCCATAAGTTTAGCTTATGTTTTGGGTGATCAAAAGTTACAACGATTCTTTTGAGTACCCATAAAAGTTAGAAAGAGGGCAAAGATCAGGAATCAATACAATCAAGCACCACACCTAACCCAGGATACCAATGGGAAAGTGACAACTTCACAATTAGACATAACAAACGAGAGCCAAGCGGTCAGCCCTTTCCCAGCAGTTGACCACAAGGCATCAATAAACAGACACAAGTTTTGCTTGAGTAATATGAAAAGAGTTAATTACGTACCCTTAACTAGCGGGATGGTGCTTAATTTGTATTCATTTTACTTTCATTAGTAAATTTTACTTTCATGTTCAGGGAGCAACCTACTGGCCAAAACCTTTGGCAAACAATCAAAGCCATAAGCTGATAATATAAAGTGACGACAGGGAAATGTCACAGTTACAGTAACAGGTCATATTCCTATCCCTTCTTTGGCAACTATGTCTATGTTACCATAAGCTAGCCTATATGAGATTATGGTAGTATAGCATATGCGTATAGTCATTCTTAAAACGTACAGTAAAACTTATGTAAAACGGCTACTCAAAAATATTCAAAGGTCTTTATGACAAATGGTAGCTTAATGAAGGTCAAAAGTATTGCAGAATGCTCCCCTTAGAGCATTCTGCAATACTGTTGACCTGCATTAAGCGATACTTGAAAACCAATGCATTTCTTTTATAGAGTGGTCGTTTTACGCAGGTTTTACTGTACATGAAAAGCTGTCCAATAGAGCCGTAAATCTTATTTTAGACAGAACGTTCAGCTACTGCCTAGCTTTTTTTGGCGGTGTGTGTGTGTGGGGGGGGTGCTGCAGTAAATACCCAAGCGATATCTCCCCGACTAGAAGTAGAGGAAATGGCTGTTATGATGTGTCTTGAAGCATTTAATTAAACGCTGTTGTCAGATTCCAATGAGTTATTACAGGAGTTGTACCAAAAGAAAGGCATTTAAGATTTGAGTTGACCTTGTTAAATTTGAAAAAAATACTGTTGTATAATTGCAGATGAAGTGATATCAGACTGCCTGGACCCCAACTGCGCTGAAGAAAACTGTTTTGGAAGTGAATGCACTTATTGTAAAGATGGTTATTACTTAGATGCATACCAATGCTATAAGTGTCCAGATTTCTGTGCCAAATGTTCTAGTAGCACTCAATGCAAAGAGTGCAAATCAGGAAGGCATGGTAGAGTTTGTGAGAACAACTGTTCAGCCAGCTGCAGAGACTCTGTTTGTACAAAAGAGTTTGGATTTTGTACCAATGGTTGTAATGATGGTTATACAATGGTTGGCGGGCACTGTATAGATTGTCCGAGAAACTGCACTAGTTGTTCATCAATGGAACTTTGCACAAAGTGCCAAGTTGGGTCTTGGGGAGACGTATGCCAGTTTGATTGCTTAGGTTGCAATACCACTGGCTGCCAACAAAATATAAACTGTACTCATGGATGTGACGATGGTTACTTTGTGCAGATATTTGATTCTCAACACTACAGCTGCGTTTCTTGCTCAGATGGATGTCAAAAATGTACAGATAGTACTTATTGCATCACGTGTGAAGTCGGTCATTGGGGAACAAACTGCAGTTATAGTTGTAATTCAAACTGCAGGGATGGATCATGTTCAAATAATGGTCAGTGTGATAGAGGGTGTGAAAATGGTTACTATGGTTCTACCTGTTCAGAAAAGTGTCCAGAAGTGTGTCATTCATGTTTAACTATAGACAACTGTGAAGTATGTATAACAGGCAGGTTTGGTTCAATGTGCGACCAATCATGTAGCATAAACTGCTTCAGAGATGAATGTGATAGAGACAATGGCACATGTTCGTTTGGATGTGATATAGGATACTCGGGAGATATGTGTAAACAAGGTATACTATAAATCAAGACTTTATCATCCAATCAATCAAACTCCCAGACACACATGAAAGATAGATTTTATATTTTTTTACCCATTTTTTGACTTTTAGGAATATTGGGTTCAGGTTTTTATAAGCAGAATACTGTTTCTCATGAACATTCTCAATAAAACTGTGCAAACTCTTTTCCAATTTTGTAGATTACTTTATTTTCAAGGGTTTTGTTTTTCTAAATTATCTAATGAGTGTGCCAGGCAAAGATGCATTTTTTTAAAAAATAATAATAATAATGCGTTTTTTTTCCTTTCTACATCTCTTCAAAAAATCAAATACTTCTTAAACATTTCCCCCTTCATTTGGAATCTAGTATCTGGTAAGGTAATTTGAAAAGGCGTCCTACGTGTGCATTTGATAGGTTTGGTCCAGACAAGT
>CAXHUL010000059.1:0-24000 GCA_964019695.1 Loripinus fragilis
ATCTTTCAGTTAAACAGGGACAGGTCTTCCTGGGTTGAACCAGTACAAAGCTAGGCAGTGATTTTATTTGGGATTTTGGGAAGCTACCTTTTCCTACACATTTGGGAAAATATTTTATTAAAATTGGGAAAATAAGAGCTAAAATACATGAAATTGGGAAATAAAGGCCATTTTTGGATTGGGAATGACTCCCATATACGGCCTCAAAAATGACCAAATAAAATCACTGCTAGGATAAATGTGTCTTGCTCAAGGACCACAATGCAGTGACGCCGGTGAGGCTCAAACTTGCAGCCCCATGGTCTCGAGTCAAGCACTCTACCACCGAGCCACTGCGCTCCCTGTATATAAACAGAAAGAAACTGTACAAATTTCTCTGTGTTAATGTTCTAAACAGATTTGGCTTGTCTTAGAGAGCTAATGGCCTTATTGGCTTTCTGTTCTACTTTAGATATGTTGGGTTGGAAACTTAGGGATTCATCAAGTCACCCCAAGTACCATTGTATTTGATTTCATTTTTTGAAAGTCAATACTTGTAGATCGACTTTACTAAAAATGGAATAAAAACGCAATTTGGATGCACAATGTTTCAGTTTAAGCATTTTACCTAAATGGAGCTGCAAGTTTTTCTTTGTCTTAGACAGTCAAAATGGACATTACATAGCACAAAGCATTTTATTTATTCATGTATTTCCAAATTATTATTATCTACACGGCTGTTATGCAGCTAAAAATCACGCGTATATTTGCATGGTAGCCGTGTTGCAAATCAAAACGTCCCCAAGTCACAGCTAGCAGGAGCCATATTATCGCTGTCGTTTTGCATGCTTGAATCTGGAAGATCCTGAAGGTTGCATGTGAGGAAGGATGGAGCAAACTGATCATGGTCTGTGCAAAGTTGGACTTTATTGCCATTGCTGGAGAGGTGTGATTGTAGTCAGTAGGTGTAAAAACATCACTATACCATATTGGGATGCTGGCTCTGCTTGTATAGGCTGTGGCATCAGTGGAATAGCCTGAGCAGCAGTTTGTGAGACCACAGTAGCAGCTTCCAATGTCTGGAGGTTGTGGTCCTTCTACGAGGGATCTGTTGGATGACTGAGGAAATTTGTTCCTTCTTCGTGCTCATTCTATGTCTGTACGTGCATCTTCTGATTGGTTCATTTGAAGTCGTTGATGTTGTTTGTTTGTGTGTTTGATTTGATTCTTTACATCCCATCAACAATCATTCAGTTAAACAGAGACAGGTCTTCCTGGGTTGAATCAGTACTAAGCTAGGATAAATGTGTCTTGCTCAAGGACCACAATGCAGTGACGCCGGTGAGGCTCGAACCCGTGGCCCGTCTGTCTCCAGTCAAGCACTCTACCACTGAGCCACTGCGCTCCCTGTTGTTGTTGGATAGCGCCACATTTTCTCATTGGGGTTTTGCTTAACTCCGAAAGGCTGTATCCTAAACTCTTCTCCCTTTTCAAAAGACTAATGTTCACTTTTTCAAAATATGTATTTACTAACCACCCCTTGGTCTTACTTTAAATTCATTATGATCCAAATATCAACCTTAAATGTCTTTCAACAAATCACTGTAGTGTATGGAAATGGCATGTCAGCCATTTATTCAATATTCCCTTAATTACTTGGTGCAGAGTAAATGAAATTCACGCCAATATATTTATGTCTACATATATCTTACAACATAACACAACAATGTCCATTCTGGAGATGTTCTAGTTATGTGAGAACATCCTGGGAAAGGTTTGATTTCACAAACAGAATGCAGTATTCCTATATTGGACAACTTTTGCCATGAATACAGCAATACAGCATTTGTATACCCGGAAGATTCACCATAACATCTCAAGCCATGTTGTATGTTCATGCATGCATGTAACAAACATGCACGTTTGCTGTAAAATATTGAGGCACCTTTGTGCAGGTCGAGTAACGACCGCTGCGATAATACAATACATAAACTACTTACTAAATAATTAATCTTACTTAGAGTGTGTTCTAATGTTGATGACTTCAACAACAGAAATCTATTTTTGACTGCTAAGTTATTAAAACAAGATTATAGATATGATACAATTCGAAAATCTTTTTCTAAATTCTACCACAGACACTCAGAATTAATTGTTAAATATAACATTTGGTTAAAAACTCTTCTGCAACAGGGCATATCAGAACCTATATTTTATGATGATTTAGTTTATAGATTCAAAAGAATTGTTGGAAAACCTAATTTTAGTGATCAATTCAAAAAGATTATCAAGCGTTATAAAAAGTTGGATATAACTTGAATATCATGCGACAGTCTGCATGCCTGGCTTTAAGTAAGGAAGGCGTCATAGTTTTATTTTTATGTGCATAAGTTACACTGTATTTTAAGTGTCTGTATGTGGTTGTCGTGTAGCTCAGGCATTTGGTTTAGGGTGTCCGACAGCCCCCATTCGGTGACGTTTTGATTTTGGGACGTTTTATTTCATACGCATAGCAGTCGTGGCATTTGAGAGCATCTAATGCAACAGTTGATTCATTTATTCAGTTTATTTCAGTCTCACATATTTGATTGCAATAATGTAGCAAGATGAAGAGCATAGTTAAGAAACTTGTTGATAAAAGACTTCTTAGGACATTTGTCGGTAATAGATCCGCCCAACGGCCGTGTCTTATCAACAAGCTGAAGTCCACCAAAATGTGTGAGCGCAAAAAATCTTGGCCAAAATTAATGCTTTTTGGTGATTCACTGACCCAGGTAATTACTGAATGGATGTTTCAATGTTTATCCAATTGATAGACAGGGTCTACTTGGCATGTCAAGCAAAGTTTGTGCAGTGCTGAAGCAATGTTTGCACTGTGTTGATTGTATGCACATTCGGAGGGTACATAATTTCGGATAAATGCACCAATCTTCAGATACTGGCCCAATCACACACGATCATTATGTCATTTTCAAATTCACCTTCACTTGGCATAATTTAAAAAAAAATGGATAAACAGGTAACCAGTACCCTCCCCCCCCCCCCTCCTCATTGGCTCTACTGTTATCTACATCTATGGTTTACACGCCGTCCATCATACTTGACTGTTATAGCTTGGGGGGGGGGGGGGTTGCCTCTTTTAAGAGAAAGAAGTAGCTGATAGGACAGTTCGGAAGTGAAAATAAAACAACAATATGATAGGAAAGATAGAAGAAAAACAGATAGATTGGTCAAGTGCATTTTTTATAAGATAATACCAAACAGAAAAGATAGAAACTTTAAATTTGAAACCAGGATGTAATAATTAGGCTACAATATGGTTGAGGTGTGCCTCTAGGACATATTGGCACTGGATAGTCATATTGGCCCTCAATATGACCATCCAGTCATTCCAGTGCCAATAAGACCTAGAGGCAGGTTGGTTGGTTGGTTGGTTGGTTAATGAGGCACCATATGACTATCCAGTGCCAATATGACCTAGAGGCACACCTCGACCATATAATAACCTGTATATAATACCAGAAAGCTGTAAAGGTTGCTATTGAAAAGTTCTTGAAGCAGACTACAATTTGCACTTTGATTACATTACAGCTCACTGAGCTCAGTACATGTATAATTACAGAAAAGTTGGCTTTTGGATTGCTATTGTAGCAAGTTTGGCATGGTGCCAGCAAATATGAGTATTTACCGGTAAATACTGGCAAATAATAACATCAGCCACCTTCACAGAGCTTTGATATTTTTTTTAAATTTCAGTACAGTTACAGCAAAGATGGTTGTTGGGGAGCTCTTGTAGCAGATTATGTGCAAAGGTAACACATGAATCATAAAGGCTATTCTATGAGAAAATTTGGTAAATTTTCTAAAGTTTTGAGCACCAATTGCCTGCAGACCCAGATCAGACTTTGAGAAGCAGTCTGATCAGGGCCTTCCCTGTTTGCTACTCTGTCAAGCATTTTGTGAATTCCAGCCTTGATGACCAACTTTTTATTTGAGAACAGAACAAGAAAATTTTAGAACATTTACCATTGTACCGATATGAACCAGTCCATATAAGATTTTGGTACAAATGTACATAAAGTCTTTCTTTAACCCTTTACCTCATAGAAACGCCTTTTAACACTTTTGCAAACAGAGCAGACCCAGATCAGGCAGCTCTTACAAGAGCTGCCTGATCAGGGTCTACTCTGTTTGCTTATGTAAAAATGATTTGATATGATCCTACACTGGTGGACCTGACAAGGAATTTCTTTGTTCTATGTGCAAATGTGAAAGTTTAATTAAATGATTATTCCTAGTGGGTGGAGCTTAGCATGAATATTCATGAAGGAAAGGGTTAAACATGCATTTGTAGCTATTGACTGGGGTTAGAGGCCTAAATTTTGGCTTAAGACTTTATCAATGTCTCTACTCTTTGTATGTGAGAAGAGAAGAGTGACGAGACTGTACAGATGTGCAACCTCATCTGAGCCCTCCCTGATCAGATATATTAGATAAGTATCAAAATCTCACATATTGGCTTTTATCAGTTACCATCCATATTAACTGCAGCATTACACGTTGCCTGATAAACGTTGTCTATCTCACAGCATGTGCCTTTATCAGGTCATGATGACGTTGCACTTTTTGAATGATGTCTCGAATGACGCTAAATCTACGCAAAAAATTGATCATTACACCATATTCGCTAGGTTGAAGAGTGAAAAAATAGAATACCAGGTTTGCATCTCTAGATATCAAATTAACCAGGTTCGGCTTCGAGAACACTTGTTGAATCGCTCGGCAAGCCTCGCCAAATCAACAAGCGTTCTCTTAAGCTTGCCTGGTAAACTTGATATCAAAAGACACTCACCGAGTATTCTCTATGTATAGCACTTGTTAAGCCATTCTATTGGTCTCTAAGTGGAGACTCCTACATAGTTTGTTCCTATCTGTATCAATAAAACGTTTTTGAATGTTGTGATTCGTAGGTTTAGATATTCAAATTTTTTTGGGCGTAAAATTGTAAATATTTTCTTACCCATCATTTTTAACATATCTTTTGGGAGTTCAATGAGACGCTTCTTTTGAGTACCCACAACATATGTTTTGGTTGAGAAATAAGAAAGTTAATTTTTGGGTACACACTCTTAACTAAAGGTCTGGTGTGACTTTGAGTGAAGCCCTACTCAAAAAAGCGGCTGTCATTCATAAAGGTCTGAAACAATTTGAGGGGCTTTTCTTAAAGGAAGAATTTTCTCCCAGAAGGAGCAAACTCTATCCTTTAAGAATGGCCCCTATGATGATAGAAAAAATACCTCAAATTACAAATTTTGATGCAGTGAATATTAAGTGTGCTACAGTAATCAATTACCAATTTGACTTAACCCTTTACCTCATAGAGACCCCTTTTAATGCTTTTGCAAACAGAGCAGACCCAGATCAGGCAGCTCTTGTAAGAGCTGCCTGATCAGGGTCTACTCTGTTTGCTTATGGAAATATGATATATCTGATCCTACACTAGTGGACCTGACAAGTAATTTCTTTCTTTTATGTACCAACATAAAAATTTATATAATGTTTCATAGTTGGTGGAGCCTAGCATGAATGTTCATGAAGGAAAGGGCTAACAGTTTAATACTGAATCTGTGGTTTTATTTAGGAAATGTGATGTGATCAGCCGAGGGTTTTCTGGGTACAACACAAGATGGTGCAAGCTTATACTGCCCAAACTAATCTCTGCTGAGGATGCCTCTAGCACACAACTTGTCACCATATTCCTCGGGGCCAACGATTCAGTCGACAGTGTGATATGTAAAAAGCAACATGTGCCTTTGGATGAATACAAACAAAATCTCAAAGATATGGTGGAGTATCTTCAGGTATGTTAGCAGATCATTTTATGGACATTTTCACAAGAAAAGCTGTCTTGAATCCATTAAGTGCCAAAAAGTTGACTTTGTTTTTGTTAAAATGTTGGCAATATTTTAACAAAAATAAAAGGTTTCTTTTCTATACTACAATAAAGATTAGTTACTCTGAGCCTGCTCAATTTTTTTAGTGACAACTATTTTCGTGCTGATAACCTTTGCAAACAGTTTGCTGATCCAAACTGTTTGACATTCTGATGGTATTCCTGAAAGAAAATGTTAATGTAGAAAAAAATCAGCAGATGACACAAAAAGCATGCAAAATTACCCAGCATCCAAAGAGTTAATATTATACTTACTAATGATCCGATTTATGATATTGAATGTTTATTTGAGCCAGTTGATGAGATTTTAGTACTTATTGCATATGCTAGCAGCCAAGGCTCCAACAAGATGCATTTGTGCAGTATCGCCAGAGCCTTTGCAGCTCACACACACAAAACAGAATGTCGATAAAGGTTCAGGCCAAAAATTTGGACCCTAGCCTCAATAGACAGCTATATATGCACATTTAAAGGGTGACTTTACTTATTGTGAAGCATAGGTTTAGCTAAACAAAAATTTTCAGTGTAAAAATGTAAATATTTTCTTACCCATAATTTTTAGCATATGTTTTGGGTGCTCAAAAGAACCATCTCATTGAGATGGTTCTTTTGAGTCCCTACAACATATGTTTTGGTTGAAAAATAAAAAAATCATTTTTCTGATACGCACTCTTAACTAAAGTCCTGATGTGAAGTCACAGACTTAGAATTTCATACAAATATCAAATTGTTTGCTTAAAGATTATTATAATGACTGATCCATTGATTCTGGTGTGTTTCGTTGGTGGTTGTAGGTCTTAAGGTTTATTTAGCATGACCCCTGCATCGGTGCTTTACTTTGCATGAGGTTTTCATAGACTTCACATAAGATTTTTAGCTCACCAGAGCCGAAGGCTCAGGGTGAGCTTATAGTATGGGACTCGAGCCGGCGTCTGTCCGTCCACACTTTCAAACATGAATATCTCTGAGACCAGAAGGCCTATCAAGATCAAATTTCATCTGGAGTATCATTGGGGTGGGGGATTGACTGCATCAGGTTTTAGGCTAGATCAGATCAGAACTCTGGTTTCCATGGCAACAGATAGCTCTCATAGGGTTATAATGGGGTAAACCTTGTGACCACTCTAACTCCTTCATTTTCGATTGGTTCAAATTTATTCTTGCAGGTAACAAGGACAACCATAAATCATGGATGAGTTCGAAATTGGGCATCATCCGACGAAAGACTTATGAGTTAGCTGCCCTTGAGCGTTTAGAAAAATCCCCATAGACTTATAATGGGAGAAACGTTGTGAGCACTGACACCACTCTAGTGCCTTCATTTTCCAATGGATCTTTTTAATTCTTGCAGGTAACAAGGTAAACCATAAAAGCTTGGATGGGTTTGAATTTCAGCAAGATTCCATCACTGACTTCGGAGTTAGCTGCCCTTGAGCGTCTGAAAAATCAATAAATAGTGTTGTGACCACTCTAGCGCTTTCATTTTTGATTGGATCTTCTTCATCCTTGCAGGCAACAAGGACACCCATAAAATCTCGGATGTGTTTGAAATTTGGCAAGATCCCATCAGGGACTTATGAGTTACCTGCCCTTGAGCGTCTGAAAAAATCCCCATAGACTTATAATGGGAGAAATTTTGTGACCTCTCTAGTGCTTTCAATGTAGAATGGATCTTCTTCATACTTGCAGATAAGAAGGACAACTATTAAAACTTGGATGAGATTGAATTTCTTCAAGATTCCATTGCCTATTATGGAGTTAGCTGCCCTTGAGCATCTTAAAAAATGATTTTTAATGTTGTGACCACTCTAGCGCCTTCATTTATGATTGGATCTTCTTCATTCTTGCAGGTAACATGGACAACCATTAAATCTCAAATGGAATTGAAATTAGGCAAGATCAGACCTTGGACTGTGGAGCTAGCTGCCCTTTAGCGTCTGGAAAAATCCCCATAAACTTATAATGGGAGATCTGTTGTGACCAATCTAGTGCTTTCAATTTCAAATTGATCTTATTCATTCTTGCAGATAAGAAGGACAACTATAAAAGCTTGAATGAGTTTGTATTTCTTCAAGATTCTATCACCTATTATGGAGTTAGCTGCCCTTGAGCATCTTAAAAATTTATGGACAATGTTGTGACCACTCTTGCGCCTTCATTTTAGCTCACCAGAGCCGAACTCTCAGGGTGAGCTTATAGTATTGGACTCGAGCCGGCGTCCGTCTGTGCGTGCGTGCGTCCGTCCGTCCACACTTTCAGACATTAATATCTCTGTGACCAGCTGGCCAATCAAAACAAATTTCATCAGGAGCATTATTGGGGTGGGAGATTGACTGTATTAGGTTTTGGGCTAGATCGGAACAGAACTCTGGTTTCCATGGCAACAGATAGCTCCCATAGGGTTATACTGGGGAAAATCTTGTGACCACTCTAGCTCCTTCATTTTTGATTGGTTCTTCTTTATTCTTTCAGATAATGAGAACAACCATAATATCTCGATTGGGTTCGAATTTCGGCAAGAATGGATCAGGGACTTATGAGTTACCTGCCCTTGAGCGTCTGAAAAAATCCCCATAGGCTTATAATGGGAGAAATGTTGTGACCTCTCTAGTGCTTTCAGTTTTGAATGGATCTTCTTCATTCTAGCATACAATAAGGAAAACTATTAAAGCTTGGATGAGTTAGAATTATCTCAAGATCCCATCACTTATTTAGGAGTTAGCTCCCCTTAGGCATCTTAAAAATTGATGGACAATGTTGTGACCGCTCTAGCATCTACATTTTTGATTGGATCTTCTTCATTCTTTCATCTAACAAGGACAAACATAAAAGCTTGGATGAGTTTGAAATTCTGCAGGATCCGACCAAAGACTTATGAGTCAGCTGCCCTTGAGGTTTTGGAAAAATCCCCATAGACTTATAATGGGAGAAATGTTGTGACCACTCTAGTGCTTTCAATTTGGAATGGATCTTCTTTATTCTTGCAGATAAGAAGGACAACTATAAAAGCTGGAATGAGTTTGAATTTCCTCAAGATCCCATCACCTATTATGGAGTGAGCTCCCCTTGATCATCTTAAAAAGTGATGGATAATGTTGTAACCACTCTAGCGCCTTCATTTTTGATTAGCTTCTTCATTCTTTCATGTAACAAGGACAACCATAAGACTTGGATGAATTGAACTCTAAGTAGAACTAACCTCAGACTGTTGCCCTTGAGTGTTATAAAAAATCTGCATGGACTTACAATGGGAGATCTTTTGTGACCACTCTAGCACCCTCATTTTTGAATTGATCTTCCTCATTCTTGCAGGCAACAATGACACCCATTAAAGCTTCAATGAGTTAGATTATCCGCTACAACCAACCACCAATTACAGAGTAAGCTGCACTTGAGCGTCTAAAATATAGCTGTGTAATGTTGTGACCACTCTTGCGCCTTCCTTTTTCATTTGATTTTTTTTTTCATCTTTGTAGGTTATTAGGACATACATTAAAGATTGGATTGGTCAGAACCCATCACTGACTACAGAGTTAGCTGCCCTTGAGCATCTGAAAATACACTTTCACCATTTCAGATCTTTTTAAAACTTGCAGATAACCAGGACTGGCATAATATCTTATGTTTTTTTAATTAGTTCCTGGTCACTGTTTCAAGTTCAGAGTTACCTGCCTTTGAGCATCATCAATTATGGCATCTCCAAACATTATGCTGGCTCCCAGGTGAGCGATCGTCGCCCATTGGGCTACTTGTTTATTGGATCTTCTTCATTCTTGCAGGTAACAAGGACAACCATAAAATCTCGGATGGGTTTGAAATTCGGCAAGATCAGACCTTGGACTGTGGAGTTAGCTGCCCTTTAGCATCTGGAAAAATCCCCATAGACTTATAATGGGAGATCTGTTGTGACCAGTCTAGTGCTTTCAATTACAAAATTGATCTTCTTCATCCTTGCAGATAAGAAGGACAACTATAAAAGCTTGAATGAGTTTGTATTTCTTCAAGATCCCATCTCCTATTATGGAGTTAGCTGCCCTCGAGCATCTTAAAAAAATTATTGATAATGATGTAACCACTCTAGCGCCTTCATTTTTGATTGGATCTTCTTCAATCTTGCAGGTAACAAGGTCAACTATAAAAGCTTGGATGGGTTTAATTTAAAGTAGAACAAACCTTAGATTGTGGAGTTAACTACCCTTGAACATCATAAAAACTCTGCATAGACTTACAATGGGAGATCTGTTGTGACCACTCTAGTACCTTCATTTTTGAATGGATCTTCCTCATTCTTGCAGGTAACAAGGACTTCCATAAAAGTTTGAATGAGTTTGATTTTCAGCCACACCCATCCACCAGCAACAGAGTTGACTGCCCTTGAGCGTCTAAAATATAACTGTATAATGTTGTGACCACTCTAGCACCTTCATTTTTCATAAAAGTATGGATGAGTTTAAATTTCGGTCAAATCCCATCACTGACTACGGAGTTAGCTGTCCTTGAGCATCTGAAAACTACACTTTCACCAGGTTTCCTCTGCATCTTATGTTTTTGAATTAGTTCCTGGTCACTGTTTCAAGTTCAGAGTTATCTGCCTTAGAGCATCGTAAATAATGGTGTCTCCAAACATTATGCTGGCTCTCAGGTGAAGGATCGTTGCCCATTGGGCTATTTGTTCTTTATTGCATTAGCATTGGAGATGGAGATTGTTTATTGATCTGTACTCATCGTGATTTCCTTGTGTGTACAGTGTTTGCATTAAAATCAGCGATATGCCACCATGTTCGAGGTATATGTATGCCCACTGAGCACTTTGTCTAGTTTTTAAAAGGATGTAAAAATCTCTTTTCTATTTGTTTGCAAATATGCATGATAGCATGTTCTTTTAATTTACAGTCCATTAATATACCAAGTAAAAAAGTAGTGCTGATATCACCACCATGCTGTGATGAAGTTAAATGGGAGAAAGACTGTGAAATCAAAGGTAAGAAACACAGGTTAAGATAAACAAAAAAAAATCAACGTGAAAATGTAAATATTTTCTTACCCATCAGTTTTAACATATGTTTTGGGGGCTCAAAAGAACCATCTCATTGAGACGGTTCTTTTGAGTACCCACAACATATGTTTTGGTTGAGAAATAAGAAAATTGAATTTCCGTTACACACTCTTAACTAAAGTCCTGTAAGAAAGTAGTGCTGATATCTCCACCATGCTTTGATGAAGCTAAATGGGAGAAAGACTGTGAAATCAAAGCTGAGAAACCAAAGTACACACTCATTCACAAGGCCAGTCCAGCTTAACAACATACCATCTCGACAAGAGCCGATTAGACTAATCCGCTACTAGATCTCGGCTATATAATTACATTGATATAGACTATAAATACTTTGAGGCATACGGTAAATACTTGCCTGACCGCTGGTCACTCATCAACGAAAGACAAGATGAACTTGTGTACTTATTTACAGATTTTCTGTCAATAAAGGTTTGTTACCTTTCTTTAAGCAAAATTCAATACTCATGTACTCATGACTCATTATTAGCCCTTCACCTATTATGAAAAAAAGCATCTAAATGTCTGCTGAAGTCCTCTGCTGATTTACGGATTTTCTGTCAATAAAGGTTTGTTACCTTTCTTTAAACAAAACTCAATACTCATATACACCTGACTCATTATTAGCCCTTCATCTATTATGAAAAAAGCATCTAAAATGTCTGCTAAGTCCTCTGCTGTATTTACATCAATGACTAATTTCAGCATACAGGCAAACAGTGTGAACTCTGATCAGACTGCTCATAGAGGAGCAGTCTGATCTGAGTCCACACTGTTTGCTAAGTAAGTTCTCAGGCCAGTACAATGTATAATTGGCTTTAATATAATATGGACTCCACTTTGAGGGTGCAAGCAGCTGTTGTTTGTCCTTATTTCCCACATTTTGGCTAAAATATATTAAACATATTTTATTTTTGCATGTATTCATTATATAGGTCGAGTGTTTGGGAAGTTTAATGAACCAACCAGGTTATATGCTCAAGCCTGTTGTGAGGTAGCTAAAGAAATGGGAAGTGACCTGGTGGACTTCTACACAGCTATGTCAAAACAAGAGGTAATAGAGAACATATTTCTTGTAGCCCTTTTACCATCACTACATTTAGGGGATAACTGTACATGTATTTAAAATTAGAGGATAAATTAAAATAGAATACACAACTATCAATGACCGTTAATGAATTTATTTTATGAGTGATCAACCGGTTTCGGCCAAACAATGGCCCTTTTCAAGATGAAATTAAGTAGAAAATAGTTCCTGAGGTATGAAAAAAAGGATAAATTTGGTCATGTGACTGTCATTGTTATGTCTGGAACGGACTGGTTTGGTCTGGATCAGTGATGAATAAAGTCAAAGTTACCTACCCTGTATGAGTGGTAAGTTTTCCATTACTTAAAAATTCCATAATCCCGATTGTTGATGTATGTATGGTGTGAAGGCTGGTGTGTGTCCCTTTCATCTTCGAGGTCTGTGGAGCTTGAGTCTGATGTGGAGCTTGAGTCTGATGTGGAGCTTGAGTCTGATGTGGAGCTTGAGTCTGATAAGTGTAGATCTTCCCATAGTGTAGATAGTGTAGGTTTGTTTGTCGAGTTTACTATTTTCAATGCCTGTTCTGGGGTTAGTGGTTGGAATCTTCTGTCTTCTGGTGCTGGTGTTGCTGGTCTTCTAGATTTGAAGTGTAGTCTGTAGGTGGTTTTGGTCAGTGCTTCTGCTGGTGGAATCCATGGTCCGGGTTTAGTGGCTGTAGTTTTGGAGTTGGTGATGAAATTCTTGGTTATGTTGATGTCCCGGTCTGTGTGTAGTTTCTGGTATGTTGTGCGGCGTTCTCCCTCGGTGAGTAAAGCTTGTCACAGTAACCGCATTGGTATCTGGTTAGTACTGTGGCGTGAACTGTGGTCTCATGTCATCTGAGGTCTGTTGTCGGTCATGTTATCCATTATTGTATTAAATTCAGTCATGCTGGGTGTTTCGTTTGTAAGCGTGCTATCCAACTTTCTTCTGTTCTGAGTCTGACGTTTATGTTTTCCTTTGTTTGGGCCACGATACAAGCGGTAACGTCACGTAACGAGTGTTCTCCTGAATTGAAATGGCGGGATACAGGTTTGAAGTTGTTCCCTTGTTTGATGTCTGCTATGTGTCCGTTAAGTCTTTCATTAAATGTGTTTCCAGACTGTCCAACGTACTGTAGTCCGTGTTTAACGCAACTGATTACGTAGATGACGTTTTTGGTCTGGCAGGAAAAGCGTCCTTTTATGTTGAATTCTTGCTTAGTTTTCCAAGAGGTTATACGGGTTGTTTTTATCATGAATGGGCATGTCGCACTAGTTTTATTACATGGGCTGGAGCCTGTGTCAATTTGAAGTGGATTTGTATCTGCTTTGACGAGTATTTGTTTAAGGTTCGTAGCTCTTCTTTTGACTACAAGGATTTGGCTCTCTTCGATTGGTTTGAGGTTATCTGATAGCTGGAGTAATCGTTTGTATTTCTGTAGGATTCTGTTGATTGGTGGGTTGGATGGGTTGTGAGTGACTAAGAATGGTATGATTGTCTTCTTGTTCGTTGTTTCTGGCTTCGGTAGTAGGAGGGTGTTTCTATCTATGTCGAGCGCTTTAGTAAGCACATTCCTGACAAGGTGGGTGGGGTATCCTCTTTAAATGAAGTTTGTGTACATATCTTGCGCTGCCTTGTAGGACATGGCATCGCTGCATATTCTGCGTAATCTTAAGGCCTGGCTGTAAGGTAAACTTTGTTTTTGATGTTTTGGGTGGAATGAACTATAGTGAAGATAAAGATGCGAGTCCGTTGGTTTTGTGTATAGTGATGTGTGTAGCGTTCCCTAACTGTGACATCTAGGAAATTGACTGATGTGGCACTCACCTCTGAGGTGAATTTTATCGTTTCATGGAATGAGAAAATGTTCATTTGTTGAGGTATGTCATCTGATATATAGTCAGACATTTAGTTTTACAGCAACATGTGAGCGGAGCCGTAAAATATGATTTACGACCGTATGTACTTCCCCAAATGAACATTTTGAATATCCCCATTCTAATGCACTTTTGCACTTGTTTGCTGCTATGATTGTTGTTCCTTCTCAAATTTGAGGGTTGCAAGCCGCATAAAGACACATGTCATATAATGAAATGTGACGTAAAGAATGACGTCAAATTATTTCCGACAGTATATCGTAGGGTAAACTGTTGCATATTTTGACTTTATCCAATCAGATATCACATTACGAAAAGCATGTGCATTAGAATTGGCAACATCTTATCCTGATGACTTGAATCCACAAGTATACAGCATATCTGAAAAAAATCCCACCCTGTCTGGAAAGTGAACCCGGGCGGGCACTGAGGTTGTTTTGTTTGTTCTGATTCTTTAGGTCCCAGTCAGCAATTTGCCCATTGGAGTTGAGGATGAAAAAAGTTGGCGAGGTCTGCTGACAACCAGCTGTATATTTTTCAATAACAATGTGTACCCTATTCAACAATATCAGGCATTTAATGATATACTCAGCTATAAATTGTTTTTCTATACATATGTATGTATATAGAGATTTTTATACAAAAATGTATATTTGTGAATATGATAAACTATATTTAGTTTCAATTATACAATGCATGGTTATTATTTGTAAAAGGACTAATCATGATTAAAGGTACTATTCTTTTAACTCTTATAAAATTGAATCTTCTAGTTGATTATCTGGACTCTTACAGCTTATTTATTAGAAAAGTTAACAAATAGCCCCTGATCAGACTCACTTAGCTCCTCTTAGGGGACATGCAGATCCATGATTAATTTGTTTGTGGAAACTTTTCCTTGTCAAGTCATTTGGTTTTGGTGCTTAAAGAATAACGGTGATAATGGTGAAATATCAGTTTTATTTCAAGCTTATTTCAAATTCAATATGTTGTGACTTTATCTAAAGAGGGTGTCTACTTACAACATATGCAGAGCTGTAAATTCTTAACTAGCCATTTTAGCTGAACTAGCTATTGGTGCTAGGTAGACAAGTGAGGTAAATAGAAACTTCCAGTTGATTTTTTAGACTTTTACTAATCCAATTTTGGTTATTAATTATTAATTTGCCAAAGACAAGTTAACAAATAGTCCCTGATCAGATTGCTCTTTATCTAGTATCAGATTGCTACTCCAGGGTCCTGATTGGTGTGGGCTTGCAAACTTTTCCTCTTAAAAATTAGGATTCAATTTTATTTGGGTGCTTCAAAAGTTTATACCTATTTTAGTCAAGGAGCTAGATTTTTGAAAATTGACTTGGCACAACTCTCCAGCCAGAAAAGGTTTGTCTTCAGAAATAGTTAGTACTACCCTTCTACAACATTCCTAGGCACGTCGTACAGTCAAATTGTGGTAGCAGTTTTTCAGGAGCATGCCTTTTGTATACCTTCCCCAAATATCTACAACTAAATCGAAATTTCGCCCTTGGCATTAAGAATGGTATCCAAATGGTGCATATAGTCGTTCTTCACTGCCAAAACTTCGATTGTGGGCCTAAAAGAAGTATTATTTTAAATGTTTTTCTCTGGAAACAATCCTTTATATGTTATTTTATACCATATCGCAGGGTCAGAATTACCCCACCCACCCATTTATTAATGCATATACACTACCAGATGTTTTTTAACATTGCTTTACCATTTCATAAGTGTTTCTCATGCACAATTCCAAAATTGGGTTAGCAAAATATTTACTTACCCCTGTAGTTGTGGTTACTTTTATTTGTGGTGATATAAATGAATGCTCCTAATGCCATATACGCCCTATGACTAATGTGACCTCAAAACTGGTGGTGGATCTATGTCCGTCCGTTACTTGTAAACAGTTACATGTATCATTCATTCATTATTATCAGGTTCAGTAAAGCATGTTATAACATTGAAACTGTTCATACAACTCTCGTCTGCCATGCAAGCACAGCCTTCTGTGCAAGATATTTCATTTCTTCTACAAATGCATATAGCTCCTCTACATGCAGATACTTTGCAATTGCATGTTGTAAGTTCAAGCAAACCCTTTGGGGCTGAATCTCTGGTCATTAGAATTGGTCTAAATGATTTATTTATTGTTTCCCATCCACTTTCAGTGGGTGAAGGTAGTGCTTGGATTGCAACGAGTGCCTTTTTCCAGACTAGTGTTTGATAGTTTGCCCGATCTTAATGGTGTACTAAGCTGTCATGAGTGGGTGGAATGCCTTCATTTTTTAATTGTTTCTGACAAAACAACCAATACCGTACTTGATTTACAGTGCCTCCAGCTTTTTGGTTAGCTGTGTAAAAGTTGCAAACAAACTTTTCACATTCTTGGGGCGTGCTTTCTTCCAACTTGTCATCTTTGCCCAGCAATTTTAGTGCTTTTTGGTGTGATGTATTTTGCAACATTATGTCCCAAGGTCTCTTTTTACCCTTTCCACAGAAACTACTAACACCCAGTTAGAGCATGGAACCCAAGTACAGCAGAACACACTGTTTGCCCAAGTTTTTGACAGACTTGATGTATAGGGATAAATCGAAGTTTATCACGCACACCCGTCTTGAACCACATTTCTTCACAAAGAAGCTTCTCAAAATGTGCTGTACGAGGGTTAGTCAAAAATAACTGAGCCCTACCTCATAACATTTTAGTTTGGTATTGTAGACAACAAATGTGATTATTTTCTATAAGTATCATATGTCATTGTTGTTTTGACCCTGAAGAATTATCCTAGTGGAGCTTCTATTATGGTTGCTAGGCAACTGAAGATCGTCAGTCAGAGCGATGCGTTCACGATCTCAGCCACCAGGAATATACAGTATGTCTTTAAAAAGCTTGCATGCTTGATAGTTTTTGTAAATGACATACTTTACATTTATTGGAATAATATATATCATATTGTCTTTTCATTTCACTTAGTTCGATAATGTTTAGGTGAACATTGATTGTATGCGTTGCCTAGCAACAAAAACGCCAAAATTCCACAAATTTTCAAATACATGAGAATTGTGTTGCCATGGAAACAAATTTGTACATTTAAATCAAGGAAATTAATATGTCTGAGAGTTGGTTTGCGTATGCAGTACTGTTAAAGCATTATTAGGCTAATATTTTATGTTTTCTGTTAAAATTGTGTAAACATGAATGTGGGTGGGGTAAATTATAGGACGTCACACATGTAAAAATTTGATAAATTCTGAAATCAAACTACCACAGCATCTATAATTTGGGGTCAGTTGGTTTCTGTTCTGTGACACTGAATAGGTACATGCTAAAGATATCAGACAACAGTGAATAAAGCCTTGCATAGACATTACTGTTTCCATAGCAACGCTTAGAATTAGATGTATCACAGCGTGAACGCACCCCTTTGACAGGCCATATTCTGTTGCCTAGCAACCGTTACACGGAGCTTACCAACAGAAATAAATTTGGTGATTAAATAGATGAAATATAACTACAATGAAATATCATCTAATTATATGTCCATTTTACAAGGTTCAAATGTTATGAGGTAGGGCTCAGTTATTTTTGACTAACCCTCGTACAAAGAACTGCCACATCCGTGTCAGGCGACTGAATGGCAATACGCTTAAATGTCCTTGAAGCATGGCTGGCATGAAGCAATAACCTTGTGTCTGCTTCTTCATGATCACTAAATAGTTCAACCATATCATCACATGTACCTTTCTTGACACTCACTGCTTTGTTGTTATCAGAAAAGCCACCACCAATAACAAGCTCTTTACCATCCTCCAAAGAAGCAGGACCATGTAGACACCAAGATTCAACCAAGAAGTCACACAAATTTCGTTTGTTTTGTGCGTTTGTCATATATTTGTCCCACTGTTTTGGCAGAGGTGTAGCCAAACCATATATTTTAACATCCAAAGCTACAGACTCGCCTCGCTCTTCACGTTCACTGGACTTAATTGACATATCTCGGTAGCTATCAAAGACAATGTCAACACGAGAACAGTTATACTGTTCATAGAAAGTTGTAATTGTGTTAAAATACACCAATGACAGGTCACCAAACGTAATGCTGCCCCCAGTTTTCATCATTTGAATTAAGGCCATTCCATCAATTATTAAACAAGTGCAAGTCTGGTCGTTTGCTTGTGGAAGGCGGGCAGAAACATTTACACCATCTTCTAGCACTGCTAGCAATGCACTTTTTGTTGGTTTTCGTAAAGTGCCATCACTGTGAAAGAGTGAAAATGGTACAGCTGACAACTCGTATGTCAACACTTCTTTCATATCAATATCTCTAGCTTTGGCGGCTATTATCAAACGGCCAAACAATTCTCTGTCAGCTGAAACTGAGATTATTTTATCATCTCCTACCTTTACTTTACGTGTTTTGTAAGTGTTCCAAACAGTGGTATCTTCAGGTTTGGAAGTGTATCCCAAAAGCTAATCTCTGTAGTTTTCATGCGTTTAATAATGAATTCATTCATCTGTGCCTTACCTAGATCTTCAGCATTGATTAGTCTCTCTGCAGCAGATCGTGGCATAACTGCTCCAGTTGCAAAATTAATTAGAGACATGATCTCATTGTCCTCACTCAGCTTTGTAAACGGATTGGAAAGCAGACCAGAATCAAACATTTCCAAAAGCTTCTTCACATCTTCTTCATCTCTTCTTATTCTAGCTTGTGAACTTTCTTTGTGTGTTCCCACTCGCTCTGAATCTTCTATCATCTATGCCACATATTTCTTTAATAGCTGAAGTAATAGCTGCTCTTTCATGGCACGTTAGAAACCATCTTTCAAGTGCTTCTGGTTTCTGTGTTATACCGACGATCCCACCTTTAGATTTTGAATCTAAATTGACTGACTGTTCCAAGGCCATATCTGTCCAAACTTGTGCAAAGGAATTCTGGGATCTACTTACTGCATGGTTCCCATTTAAGAATTCCTCCTGTATCAATGGGTGAACACTATCTATAGTTTGCATATCAACCAGATATACAGGTAGCCATCGCGAATTATTTGTTCTGTCCATGGCAAAGAAGTAAGGGGTCATGGCTTTAGTAGCGCTTAAGTGCAGTTCCCAGTTCTCTCAGCTTTTATAAAGCTTAAAAGAAGGCTGACAATTGTCAGGTAATTGTCCCAGAAGGCAAATGTCTGAGATTCTTCTCTGCTTTTATTCTTAAATGCATCTAGCATGTGCTGTATTGGCTTTAAGGATTCAATTAAGTCACTCATTCTATCAATACAATCGTTTGGGTCAGACGTTTTAAATGATTCGCGTGAGCCTTGTATTTCATCCTGCAAAGCAGTTAAATCAATGTCTGAGTTTTCTTGTTCAGATAGCCATCCAATGAATGCACGCCACTGAAGACGAAACATGGCTTCATACGTAAGCTTATGCGCTCTTACACCGCGATTGTATTGTTTTCCAGCAATAATTGCAGTAGTCGTTCCACTTGCATACACACCTGATTCTATCCAAAGATCTTCTAGGCCAGAATCGCTGTACATTTTGCCTAGCAGGGACAGATAGTTCAGAGCAATGTGAAAACCACCCATACGTACTATAACATTTTTCAACTCATCTGGTAC
The DNA here is from genome assembly GCA_964019695.1 of Loripinus fragilis. Taxonomy (NCBI): domain Eukaryota; kingdom Metazoa; phylum Mollusca; class Bivalvia; order Lucinida; family Lucinidae; genus Loripinus; species Loripinus fragilis. The sequence continues at coordinate 19,548 of CAXHUL010000059.1, forward strand.
ACGCCATTGTATTTCCTTGGCTTTTACATAAATTGCCAAGTCAAATGTTATGACTGAAGCTGCCTGGCCAACACTATCTGTTATTTTCTGAACCATCTTTAAAACGGTGTATACTGTGCTGTATTCCGTTGGATTGCCATTAATCATTGGACAATATCCTATTGATGTAGCAGATGGCACAGAGGGGAAAACTGTAGCATGAAACCCTCTCCAGCCTGGAACATATTGATCATCTTTTTCTTGAGGATTCTGAATTTCCACACAAAGTAATGTCTGTGGTAGAAGACATACCACATTCCACGCCAAATCTAGATTCAGACTATTCTGCATTGTTTGTTTATCTGGCTGAAACCATTCATCCTTTAGTTTATTGACCAAAAACTTCACTTTTGGCCTTTTTCCAAATGCACCAAAATCATGCATTATACTGCCAATGTCTCGTTGCTCTAGAGGTTTTTGATGTTTTGAATGATCTGCATAGATTTTGCGAGCAGGCATGTCACTGAACTCACCCTTTTGATAAATCACTAGCGTTGTAGCATGAGTTGTCTGTTTCCCATCCAGGGTTTCTTCATTGATATCATTATTGTCACCTGCAAATTGAATAAATTTCCCTCTTGCAATGTTGGATGGAATAACAACGCCAGTCTCTTCAGCCTTAGCCAAAGACTCTTTTGCCAAGCTAGTGTCAATCACCTCTGTTTCATCGTAAGAACAACAATGCCCCATCCGGTTAAGAATCTTGATCAACTGCTTTGATCCTGTCAAATGTCGTACTGACATTGCCAAACTTGCATGTTTAGGAGTCTTAACACGACCATGTGTTGAACATTGGACGATGTCTTGACCAAGCATGACAATGCGCCTTTCGTCGGCAGAATTTTTACATTCTGTTGAGGGATTTAATTCAAAAGTTTCTGATGCAGATATAATCCATCTTAACAGCCAATAAAGGCTTTCAGGCACCACCTGTTTACAGGTTTTGGTTGTTAAATCATTCAAATGAAGAGGCTGGATTGGAATTCCAGTAGTGCTGTTTATATCAGACTTGATAATCATGGCAGCTTTGTACAGAATTTTTGTCCTCTCACTAAAATCATCAGGTATTGATGTTTTATCTTTGTCAGACAAAGGAGTGCCAGTCATGCTTACATCAGCATCGTTAGATCGCCTGAACGCCTCATTTATGATACTTTGTAATGAGATGGAGCTTGAATAAACTAGTTCTGCTTGAGAACGACCAGGAGGCTGATGAAAGATGATTTTATCACCAAAGTGGTTTTTAAGCCTTTGCTTAAGGTGTTGTCGCGTATAATTGTCTGGTTCCACACCTTGATTTTCTAATAAAACCTGATACTTATGTAACAGGCTGGTCATATCATATGCTTTGCCTGCCACTAGCTTGGGAACAATTGTTGCAGTTAAATCAGCAAAAGCATTAGCGTATTCAGTGCTAGTTCCTGGCTTAGTTGTTTTGACAGATTTTATTGAGGTGTAAGAAGCATGACAATTATGATGATACTTCAGCTCAGCAGCACACTGATCATTATTTACCCCTCTAAGTACAAGAAGCATTCTTTCATCGCCCCTCACTTCAGCAGCTGCAAGAATTGTTTTGCAAGCCATGTAAGTGGATACATTTAGAAGAGCCTTAATTTTTTTTTCGAGTAAGCTTTTGGCAAAACATGCATTTTGAACTGTAAAACAGTGGCTGTTTTGACCGTGATGATCGACTGACGACAGACGATGACTGATCTGCTTCCAGAGATGTAGTTGTAACTGGAGTAGGTGATATCGAGAGTTTTCGTTTAGGAGCGCTCTGTATGTTGTGTTTGCTAGCATAAACTGAATAACACGTTGCATGCCAGTAAACGTCTCTAGTTGTCAAACCAGGGATTTCATGCTTCAGTCTTTCAAATACATGGTCATTTCTTTCTTCCATAGCTTCCATCAATTTTGATATTGAGCTTTCCTTTGCTTTTCGTAGGGATCCTTTATCATCTGACTGACAAATTACACAAGAGGAAAAATCTGTAGTTTTTCCTGAGGTCTGAACTATTTGAATAGCTGATTCATCTGAGGAGTCCATCCTTATGATAAGAGTGTATCTAATAAGAAATTGACTTAAACAATCCACATAAAGCTATTAGATACACAGAAAATGCATACAATTAAACAGACAGACAGACAGACAGACAGTATAATTATAGCCGAACAAAACACAGTGTTAATTCACTATATAATATTATATCAAATAAAATCTGTAAATTTAAGATGGTTAAATGATAAGGTGTGATCAGTTTTGATTAAATTATACTATGTCATTTAAATGCGCTTAAAAGATGAAGAAAACCTTTAGATTGTTTTATATTGTAATCGTAGATGAAAACAGTGATAGAAGTCGTTTTGAGATATTACAGTCTCGAACGTTCTTTACTGTTTCAATGTACACGACAGTATGAAAATAATGCATTAACTGAAATATTCTCATTGCGTCTCCTGGGCAGTAAATACACCGCACAAAAACAAGGTGTTGGGCTCTAATGGCCAGGAACCAGCCGCACTAACCTGCACGTGCTTGGGCGCATTCGACTCTTCAGTCGATATGTATCTCAGGTTCACAACGGAATGAGAAAGAGAGTCATAGTAGATATAATATATTGCGACAGAGAATGTAAACTGAAATTGCTTGTTTTGCCAGAATCGTCATTTCAACGAGTATGGTTTTTGTTTGATCATAAAAGTATATGTAAAGCTAAAACATAAGAATAAACTTTAAAATAAGACTATGCTATTTTACATGATAAATGAAGAAATAGGAAAGACGGACACTTTTTTTTAAATTAGGATACATTATATTGGGGGGTGGGGTAAAAAGACCCCTTTCCTTGGACATTTTCGCGTCTGATACACCGTATATACAAATGTTATTTAGTGCATTACTATTTTATACCATTGCATAAATATATAGAACAATCATTTAAAGGGTAATTTTCTGAAAAGAAAGCATTAGGCAAACACCAAGCGTGTTTTTCACTCAATTTTACCTAAGCCTTATTTAGCGTAGGGTACGCTTAAAGATGGCGCCCTACAGCAAAACTGCTACCACAATTTGACTGTACGACGTACCTAGGAATGTTGCAGAAGGCCTCAGCATTGCATATCAACAGTCAAACCTTTTCTGGCAGGTGAGTTGTGCCAAGTCAAAAACTAAGGCCCCTACAGAAATCAGCGCCTGGACTATTTATGCTAAAATGATATTGTCCATCCATTGTGAACACTGCAATAATAATATATAGGTTTATAATATATTTGTTCCCCTTAAGCTGTGCAAGTATCATAAAAGTTGATAAGATAAATGAACCTTTATGCAAAATGTAAGCAATAAATACTTTATCTGGTATTTTTCTGTAATGCAAACTATATAAATCTTTTTCTGTAATAAAAATACCTAAATTGTAAATTAATTATTTTCCTATTCAATATTTATTCAAGTCTCTATAACTGTATTTAAAATGCCACAAGACTCAGGTAGATTTCAAAGAGAACATGCTTAGTATATAGTAGTATTGGAAATATACAGCTGGTTGTCAGCAGACTTTTTGCTGGTGACAACTAGACTTTTTGCTAGTGACAACCGGTTGCCAGCAGACACTTCCAAAAAAGTTTTACAACCTCTGGGCCTGGGTTTACTTTCCAGCCAGGATGGATTTTTTTTCCAGCTATGCTGTATCTATGTGGATGTACTAGGAGGATAAATATAACATCTGAATGTTTGAAGTGGATAAAAAAACTCTTTAATACTCAATATTTCAGATTTTATAAGCAGTTGAAAAGTCATGTTCATGTGAGTTGAGCATAAAAAAAAAAGTTATATAACCTCAGGGTATGAGGAGCGCAGTGGCTCAGTGGTAGAGTGCTTGACTCAAGATTGAGGGGTTGCTGGTTTGAGCCTGACCTGAGGCGCTGCATTGTGTTCTTGAGCAAGACACTGTATCCTCTGCTTAGTATTGGTTCAACCCAGGGAAGACCCATCCTGACATGACTAAAAATTGTTGACTGGGACGTAAAGAATCAAATGAAACAAACTTTCTTTTAATACTTTACTTTCTTTTGTCAAGAAAATGTCTGACTTCCATCTGACGTACGAGTATTATTCAACTATTAGGTCACTGTATCACCACATGGTATGCAATGTTCTGGTCTCTTGTGAAACGAACGGAGATATGAACCAGTTGGGGATGTGGCTAGACAGTGACCTAATAGTTGAATAATATCTGAACACTCTACTGATCTGAATTCGTAAATGGTTGAAAGACAGGATTAGTAAACATTCTTATGGTATTTCCTGGTTTCCTGACGCAGGAATGGAGTGCATTGGAATTATCCACATATGTTTTTAAGACAGGTTGCCTCATGATGTCACTCATGTGTTTATTTCAGAATTGGGGTG
>CAXHUL010000060.1:0-95000 GCA_964019695.1 Loripinus fragilis
TCTATCATGTATCTACCGTTTTTGTGTGTTTGGTCCTTGTTTTGTAATACAGTACTTGGTGCCCTTTCTAGTTAAGCAATCACCTCTCTGAGATACAGAGCTGGTTGCTGAACTTTAATTGTTTTCTTGCTGCTCTGTGGTTAGTAAAGTGTTTTCTAATCTATCTTGCAGAGTTAAAAGTTGTATAAACGAGGGCATGTTGAATCTAATGCCTTAAACAGTTGTTGATGGTAGAATTTCATTTTATTGCAATGATTTAGATCATCTTCCACCTTAACCTAAATTCACTAATATATATTTGAATAAATGGGTCAAGGAATTCTATAGGAGGTTTGTTTTGGCACACACAGATAAGGCTGCTAACAATGTTGTGGTTGTTTGAAAAATGTACTATAATGATACGAAAACGCAATAATCTAGCAATGCTAAAACATATGGACATAATAGGCTTGATGAGATATCTGTCGTTGGTAGGCATCGATGCCATATGGCAGCTAAGTTTGGTCTGTTTGTTGATGAGGATCACATCAAACTTTCTACGTTACACTGGTTAACTAAACTTCATAACGACCCTTTTATTGCTAATTCCAGTTCATATACAACTACAGAGTCGTCTGTACTTTTGACTAGTTGCCTCACTGCGTTTAAAAACCATGTTATAAAATTTTGTACAATGGTTTATGTAAGGAATGCTAAAAATTTATTACAGTCTTCTAAAAATTCAGGTTAAGTTCTCAATGAATTAAATCAAAAGGTTTTCTAGCATCTAGTTTGTCTACATATGATTTTTCTACGCTATGTACTATGTTGCCCCATAATCTAATCAAAGAAAAAGTAACTGAACAAGCTTTTAACGGAGAGGGCGCATTTAAGTAAGCTTGTAATGAAAACCATGTTTTTTTTACTTCTGGACAGCCTGAAAAATATAAGTTATGGTCATGTCAGAAAATATGTGAAACTCTCCATTATCTTTTGAACAATATATATTTATAGGATTTGGCTCAAAATTATATACTAGATAAATTGTAAGAATTCTAATGGGTACTAAGTGCGCTCCTCTTGATGCAGATTTGTTTTTGTTTGGTTATGAGAGAGACTTCATGGTGTCTGTGCAGACAATAGTCAAACTAATAGTATTGAAGCGTTTAACTCTACCTCCAGATATTAAGATGACTTTCTTAATATTGATAATCATTATTTTGAACAAATGGTAGGTCAGATATATCCCACTGAACTTCAGTTAAATAAGGGGCATTCTTCTTATACTGAAGTCCTGTTTTTGGACTTGGACTTGTCCATAACAAATGTCATAAGTTCATCTATGATTTATGATAAATGGGGTGATTTTAATTTTGAAATAGTAAATTTCACATTTGTTGATGGAGATGTTCCTGGCTCCCCTTCATATCATGTATACATTTCACAGCTTATTCCTTTTGCAGGAGTATGTTCTCATGATGATGACTTCAACACCCAAAACCTATTTTGCTGCTTAAGCATTTTCTAAATTCTACAACAGACACTCAGAGTTGATTGTTAAATACAACATATAACTCTTCTGCAACAGGGTATAACAGAACCTATATTTTTTTATGGTGGTCTAGATCATAAATCCCAAAAATCTGATTGAAAACCTAGTTTTAGTGATCAATTCAAAAAGATAAACGATATAAGAAAGTTGGATATATCTTGAATATCATGCTGAAGTCTGCACGCCTGGCTATGAACCCAATCACAGTCTATAGCTATGGTTTCCTCTTTAATTGCACAATGGTGGGCCAGGCCTCAGACTCAATGGCGCAATGGGTTGGTGCCTGATGCGTGTCTATAGCTTGGCCTACAGAAGACCAACTTGAGGATTTATTTAGCTCTGACTATCTGTGAGTCAGGAGCCCTTTTTATTTGTTTCATCATAGTGTGTTAATTTGGTATATTGTTTCTCTCTTATGATACATTCCAATAGTTAGGAAGCCTCCCTGGGAGCAGAACAAGTTTTGTGCTTCATCAACAACATAACAAGGGCAAAGATTTGGTACCAGTAAAATGCACTTGAGTCCCCCTGGTGGCTTAGGCTGCTGTCTCTTCTAAATCGCTAGTTCTGTTGCTGTTGATTCATTGTTGATTGTTACTCCCATTGTAGGATTCTGTAATTGTTCACTGTTTTGTTGTGCATTGTTTTGTGTCCATTCTTGTTTTGCAGTTATCTTGATGGGGAACAGAGCTAGTTACTTTGCTTTTTTCATCTTCCTGCTGTCTTGTGATTGTTATGTGGCTATTCATTGTGGTGCCACAAGTTTGTCTGCATTTCGTTATCATGGTATTTCCTGATCATACTCACTTGTAATTACTATATTGTACTTTAACATTTATCTCTGCACCTGGAAAAAATGGTTCTGGAGCATATCGCTTATTTTATTTAAGGAAGGACTCCCATATGAGATATGTGGATACATTTTTAGGTCGCTGAGTGCCCCTTACTGTTTTCAGGTCACTCTGATCTTGATCTCTGACCTCTTGGAGTATTTGAAAAATCATATCTGGAGCGTATCTCCTGTATTTTTTGAGAAAGGGATCCAAAGTTTGATATGTAAATATCATCTTAATGATATAAAGTATTGTATATGGTTTTCTGGTCACTGTAACCTTGACCATGACCTCTAGCATCAGTTCTAGAAAAATCGGATCTGGATCATATCTCTCTATCTTGTTTAAAAAAGGTATCCCAATAGAGTGTCAAATACAGTTTCAGGGCCACTGTGACTTTAACCTTGACTTCTCTTTTAGAAAAATTGTGTGTGGGTACAGAGTAGCAGAGTGTCACATACTGTGATCTTGACGTCTGGCCTCAGTTCTAGAAAATTGTATCCAGAGCATTTCCTTTGTATTTTCTTAAGGTAAGGGTCCAATATTTTGTATGTGGATATATTTTGGGTTCCCAGTGTGTCGCATACTATTTTGGAGTCATTGTGACCTGGACTTATGGCCTCAGTTCAAGAAAAATCGTTATATTAGGGTGGTATCTCAAAGTAAGAGTATGGATACATCTTGAGGGAGTGGAGTGTCACACACTGTTGTCAGATCTGTTTGACATTGATATTGACATCTGGCCTCAGTTCTAGAGATATCATTTCTTTGAGGGCATTTATCACATTTTGACACATTTCTTGTATATATCAAAAGAGTTCTCTAGCCAGTAATGTTGATAGATTTTGATGAAAAGCAACACCACTGCGAAGTCTTAAGTATTCACAACTGGATATCGTGCTGCAATATAAAAGTAAGAAAGAGGGCAAAAATCAGGAATCCATACAATCAAGTACCACAACTGACCGAGGATAACAATGGGAAAATGACAACGTCACAATTAGACATCACAAACACGAGCCAAGAGGTCAGCCCTTTCCCAGCAGGTGGCAACAAGGCATCAATAAACAGACGTGCATGAACGCATAAAAAGAACAAGACAGAAGTAAACATAAATGATCCACACAAGAAGCACCGCCTAGGAACACCTTATAGACCAAATCACCAAATATTTAAGATATGTAATGGTGAGTCAGAAAAAGAATCAAATATTCGTGAGAGAATGGGGTAGAATCACCGAATATTTAAGATACGTAATGGTGAGCTAGAAAAAGAAACGAATATTCGTGAGGGAATGGGATAGAAAAATCCATTCCTTGTGATCACCATTTGTCATCATCCGCAAGCCTCATCATGCCAAACCATGACCCTCACACATATGATAGATTCTTATAATATCATCACTCGGCAAGCTTTGGATACCAAAAGTGGTATTTGGGAGGATTTTTTCTATCCTACCCTCACACACATGCTGGCTTTTTACATTGTTATTTAATGCTTTCCTTATTATACAAGGATTCCAAACAGCACAGGGGCTACTAGTTGGTCTCCTTTACAGTCTTACCTCCATAAGTTGGGTCCGCTTTTATTGATTTCTGCAAATCATCATTTCATTTTGATTTATATATAACTGGAATATTATAGTCTAATTTTATTGTCATAGTGTCTCTCATCTCATCCTTCATCTCCTGCTTTTCAACCTGCAAATAAATAATGGGCCTTGTTTTGACAAAATATGTTTTCAGGATGGTGACCATTTAGGAAGGTCTGTCATAATTTGAGATTCGAATCATGCCTCGGGTGTGTATAAGGATCATTATGCATAGTACTATGTACCAAAAAGCACCATTTTGCTAGACAGAACTGGGATATTGACAATAAGTTCTGTAGCATGTTTGTTCAGCTCTACTAAAATTGATTATTCTGATTATCTGAAAAGTAAATAAGGTTGCAAAGATCAGGAATCGATACAATCAAGTACCACACCTGACCCAGGATACCAATCAGCAGAATAAACGAAATTTATGTATTTTTCAATAAAATATTGCGCAAGCGATGTTTTATTGAAATAATATAAACTTCATTTAAGCCATTTGGTTTGCTGCAATCACACTTGTGATTGTGTTAACATGGTTTCTGTGACATCAGCGTCCCATTACATGGCAGCAGCCTCACGTTATCACCCGCGTTATCAAAGAAGATTCCGATATACATCTGTTGTCTAATTCCGTGGAAATATGCAAAAATGGACGATGCAATTCATATTGGATGGTGACTAGCTCATGCTCTAACCAGCCTGTTTTATTACAGATAACAGCTAGAAGCTTGAAAGTTTGCATTATATGAGTTAGCTAGCAAACGTTTCTGGGAAAGAAAATCAAATATGACGACCATATTAATGGTACAACGGGCTAATCTATGTTTTTTATGTTATTTAAAATAGTTGTGGCCAGAAAGTACCACTTTTAATCATTTTCCAATCATAAGTACATGAAAGATTTTGAGCTCCAGAGTGGGTTCAGTTTGTATCATAAGACCTTGATTGACAGGAATTATGTAGTGGAATATTAGTTGTTGGTACATATTAAATATATAAGTCGTTGGACCCATGTTGTCAGAGAAGATTTTCCAATTATAAATGTTCCAATTTTTCAAGTTACCAGGGCAAATAAGGTTTCATTCCAAAAGCTGAATATGATTAGGGAATGTTACAGTCACACAGAACAGACAAACCCATGGCACCATGAGAAAAAGGGAAATAATGATACCAGTGACATAACATTCAGAAAACAATTATTCAAAGCTACATCACAGATACCCACAACGCATAAAAGAGCCAAGCGATTATCTAAGAGGATTTTTATATAATAAAAGGATCTATCATGAGTGTGAGGGTAGGGTAGAAAAATCCATCCCAAGGATCACCGTTTGGCATCACAAGGCTTGCTGAATGATGACAAACGTTGATCCAGAGGGACGGATTTTCTATCCTACCCTTACACGAATAATGGATTCTTTTTTTTTGCTCACCATTGTTTTTAGAAAAAAAAATGTATGTATTTATTTATTTTAAAATAAGCATGCAGAGGTCCCTGAATATGCTAAGATTTAATTTCTCATGATAACGTTACTTGACGTCCTGGGTAAGATGGCATGGATAAGATAAGATTTTCTATCCCAGGGTAATATATCAGATATCCTTATCCGGTGTGCAAGAACAATTTATCCAACAGTCCATTAGTCATGAAAAAAGATTAAACTAAACAATATAAATATAAATCTAGAATTCTGAGAATCAGATGTGTCGCCTGGCAAAACAGAAGTCAAACATGGCAAATTTGTTGAATTTATATCCCTGGCAAAGGGTTATTTAAGAGAAATTTATAAATTACAAAACATAAATCCCATTTCTCTGAACCCTAAGTTCACCTTGGGTATCATACAGATCAAAGTTTAAAGTCTATCAACTATTTTTCATTGGATTGTTCAATAAAAATAAAATTATCTGTACAATTTCAATATCTGACTTTAACCTGACCCCAAGATCAGGGGTGTATGTAGGGTCAAAGTGTTTGCTTCTATGTTTGTCTATACTTCGTTCCCATTAATTTGATATGCAGCATGGCTTTGTTTTGTTATGAATTACTTTGTGCCCATTCTAGTTTTGCAATCAATTTGAAGAGGAAGAGAAAACTGATTGATTTGCTATTATTGTCTCACAGATGTATTGTTACTATAAATGCAATATGGCTCTTCCTCACGGTAGTATTGGATGGTCTGCAGTGTGTGTTTATGTATTTTCTGTTCATACTCACTTACTTAATGACCACATCCAGATTTTTCTTACCTTTTAATCCAACCCATAGGATGAGGGTTTGTATAAGCAGAGAATATGTGCTTGCATGGTGCTCTATGGTCCATTCCCTTTAATTTCATATGCAACATGACTATGTACTGAAAAAGTTGAAATTTGACTTTTGATCCCATCCCCAGGGCCGGGGGTGTGGGTAAAACATTTGCTAAACTCCGTCCAGATATAAGACGTTGGGCGGTTCTTAGCTAAGTTCAACCCTTGGACAAATACATTTGCAAATCTGTTATTCAGGTCGCATTGTTTGTGTATTCATCCACACCAATATACCTGTTGTTTTATAGTTGCTGTATCGTGAAAAAAAAAACGTTTCAAGTTATTGCAGATGAATCTAAACAGTGCAGATATACCTACGCTAGGCTGTTGTTTGAAATATGCACGTACATGTATCTTAAACACATACATGTGTCTTAAAGTAAACAAGCAAAAAATCAATTTTCGACAATGAAATCTAAAATCACACAGGTCTAATTGTTTCATAAACGATCAGTGTACCCTTTCCCTGTGGTCCAGATATTGAACCCTTATCATATCGATTTTTGTTGTATGTGGAGGGTAGGGGGCTGATTTGATGTTGATTTTGTAATGCTATTTTCTCGAAGTCAGAGTTAAAGACCAAATCATTTTCTTGCCAATCAAACAGAATTTGAAAGAATATTTTCATCGACAACATCTTAAATACATTTTTCTGTTTATAATTGCTTGCGAATGTTTACCAGGCATACTTACTGTATAAAGAAGGCCGCCTTTGTCGTCTGCGGTTCAGTTGTTTTGTAGGACTAAAGCGTACCTATGCTGTTTTATCCAACTTACTGTTGACCAGTCTAAGTTGACAGTGAATGACAGTGCTGTGTCTGACACGCCCAACGTTCGTTACCTGGTCGCACTATAACATGTTGCTGTAGTTGTGATTCCCTTTAATTTGATATGCAAACCAACCATATTCTGAAAAAGTTTAATTTTGACCAAAAGGTCGGATAGAGGGGAGGGATTTGCGGGCGAAGTAATTGCTACCATGCTGCTGCACTCATGATTCCATTTAATTTGATATGCAACCTGACCATGTTCTGAAAAAGTTAAATTTTGTCCCCAAGGGTCAGGGGCGTATGGTCTATGGGCAAAATATTTGTATGGGTGGGGATCTGCGGGCAAAATATTTGCAACCATGCTGCTTTATTCGTGATTCCCTTTAATTTAATATGCAACATGACTGTTCTGAAAAAGTTGAATTTTGAAACAAAGGGTCAGGGGGAGCAGGGGGGGGTAGGGGGGGGGTTCTGCGTGCAAAATATTTGCTACCAAGTTGCTGCATTCACGATTCCCTTTAACTTGACGTGCAACATGACCGTGTTTTGAAAAAAAATGAATTTTGACATTATGACCCACCCCCAGGGTCAGCAAAGGGGGTGGGGTGGTAGTGGTAGGGGTCTGCAGGCAAAATATTTGCTACAATGTTGCTGCATTCACAATTCCATTTAGTTTGTTGCGCAACATGACCATGTTCTGAAAAAATCAACTTTGACCTTCAGGGTCGGGGGGTGGGGGTCTGTGGCAAAACAATCTGATTAAAACCCAATCTAGCCACAGCTACCGGCAGACATCGTAAGCCTAGATCAGGTTTTAATCAGATTGTGGGCAAAATAGTTGCTACCATGTTGTTGCATTTGTGATTCCATTTAACTTGATATACAACATAATCATGTTCTCAAAAAGTTGAATTTTGCCATTTTGACCCCATGAGTTGGGGGGGGGGCGGGGAGGTTGGGGCGCTCCAGCATAATACTTGGTACCTTGCTGCTGCATTCGCGATTCCCTTGAATTTGATATGCAACATGAACATGACCTGAAAAAGTTGAACTTTGACCTTGTGACCCCCAGTGTCAGGGAAGTGTCTGGGTGCAAAATATTTGCTACCACGTTGCTACATTCTTTGTTCCATTTAATTTGATAACCAACATGACCATGTTCTGTAAAAGTTGGATTTTGACCTTTTGAACCCACCCCAGGGTCAGGGGGGCAGGTTTGGGGTCTGTAGGCAAAATATATGCTGCTATTTCTGCATTTGTGATTTCCTGTAATTTGATATGCAACATGACCATGTTCTGAAAAAGTTTAATTTAGACATTGTGACCCCTAGGGTCGTTGTGGGAGGGGGAGTCTACAGGAAAAATATTTGCCAGCATGTTGCTGCATTCATGATTCTAATTACTTTGACATGCAACATGACCATGTTCTGAAAAAGTTGAATTTTGATCTACTGACCCCACTCCCAGGATCGGGGGGAGAAGGGACTGCAGGCAAAATATTTACTACCATGTTGCTGCCTCTCTGACTCCCTTTAATTTGGTAAATTTGGGCTTCAGACTCTATTTCGGTTCCCACTTAAAGACTTATCTATTAATGAGGTGGTAGGGGCCTGATGCTTTGGCTGTTTGTTGGGCCCACCGGAGTTTACCTGCTGGATTTCTTTTGTTCTGGTATTCAGTTTTGTTTACTGTTGAGTCCTTATCTTTGCATTATCTCCTTGTTATATCTTGATTTATATGTTCTAGGAGATAATGCATTGATAAGTTAGGGGTCTTTCATGCAAACCAAATATGTCTTGATCCACATCTGAATTAAGGGTGAGGTTGGCGCGCCAGAAAACCGGTTAAAGCCCTTCAGTAATATATTTTACTGATCGTTCCAAGGTTGTACTTTTTTGTGGATCTTCTATGTTTTTTCTGTCTTGTGGATGCTATGCCTTTGTGCGCGTCTGTATATATGTGCCTTGTGGTCTTCTGCTGTTAAAGGACTGGCCTCTTGCCTCTTGTTTGTGGTGTCTTACTGTGAGTTTGTCGCTTTCCCATTGGTATCCTGTGTCAGGTATGGTATTAGATTGTATCGATTCCTGATCTTTACACCCTTATTTACTTTAACTATGCAACATGACCAATTTCTGAAAAAAAAGAATTTTGACCTTTTCACTCCCAGGGTTGTAGGGGGAGGGGGGGTGTCTGAGGGGAAAATGTTTACTTACATATTGCTGCATTTGTGATTCTATTTGATTTGATATGCAACATGACCATGTTACGAAAAAATTGAATTATGACCCCAAGGTCAGGAAAATGGGTGGTGGTGGTAGGGGTCTGCAGGCAAATTATTTGCTGCCGAGTTGCTGAATTCATTATTCCCTTTAATTTGATATGCAACATGACCATGTTCTGAAAAAAAATGTTTGACCTTTTTACCCGATAGCCAAAGTCCACCCATGGGCTAGATCAAAAATCACGTTTGATATGTTTCTTATTTATTGTACCTCTGTCTGCATGCGATTTTTTAGTAAAAAATATTGACAACTGACTGAGTTATTGCGAGATTTAAATATTTGACCTTTGACCCTGCCTAAAGATTCAGGGGTAGGAGTTAAATTTTAATCACTGTTATGCTTATCTACAGCCACTGGGTAATCATTGCCCATAGTGAAAAGTTGTCAGACATTATAGTTTTGGAGAAATGTGAAATTTATACCACAGAAAAAACAAATTTGCGTTAGCCTAAACCTAAGTAAAAAAAACGCCATACCTCAGTCAAAAAGTTTGAAAATGACCACCAAATTCGAACTTGACCAGTGTTTTAAGATGCTTTAACCTACTGTAAAATTTAAATGAAATTGTTGCATCCCTTCAAAAATTATTTATCGGAAACCACAATTTAGCCAAACTTTAAGTAAAAAAGGGCCATATTTCAGTCAAAATTTTGCAGATTATCCCTTTTTCAAACTTGACCTGTATGAAATGATGCTTAACCCTTCTGTGAAGAATGAATATAATTGATGGATCTCTTCAAGAGTTATTGATCAGAAACCCAAAGTGTAACAACGGGGACGAGGACAACGACGGAAACATGATCCATAAGTGTTGACCATGCTTTGCAGGCGACACAAAAACTGTATATAACTACCTCGAATTCATTGAAGATGTCAAGATATTCGCCAGCATGTTCTTTTTTGAATTGGTCAATGACGTCATCACCAATCACTTTTCTCAAGAAGTCTTCAAAGCACTGCAGTTATAATATAATCAGTGTAAAAATGTCAACTTATGTTACTGGATGGAAATAATTCTAGTTGATTTACTAGTAGATGTGATATATGAGATATTTAGAAAGAATTTAGAAATATCAAAATATCAAGGTTTAAAACATTGTATGGCCTGTTTAACTAGGAACTTCATGCTTGCACACACAATACCTGAAATAAGATGAAGTAAAAACATATAAAATGATAATTCGAAAAATCACTATGATGATCATAGCATAACAATAAGGTTTGTTTAAAAGAAGGGATAACCAACTCGAGAGAAATTGTCATTATAAAGAAATGTCCTTCTCATTAAAAACGCAACTGGTTTTAAATCTAACACCAACCCACTGCAAGGAAGAGATACAGAACGCTAACAGGCATGAGGCACAAAAATTTGAATTAAAGCAACCAACCCTCATAAATTAAATATCAGTGATATGATAGCAAAATTAGGTAAAGTCTTAAGTAGTGTTCACGAAAGAAGACCTAACACACCCCCTTAACCATAGGAGTAATACATAAATTAAAATAACGTAGCCAGCAAACTGGCGGACTAGCTGAAGTCTATTGGTAGAGAAGGGGCTCATATTAGTTTACTAGCCAATTGTGCCCTCGATTCTACTGTTACTACACAAAGTATTTGCTCACGTAGCGTGGATCCTTCTTGGCTATTCTAATGAGTTATCACAGGAAACAATCTAGTCAATTAAATAAATTATCATGGTGAATCAGAGAAAATGACTCTTAACTCACAGACAACCAAAGTTTAAGAAAACATCTCCTAGCCAAGCTTCGATGGACCCAGCCAAAGCCAAACATCTTGTACTAAACCATTATTGGACGTTTTGGTTACAACAATCATTGAAATTGAGGCTTGTCCCATCGTCCTACAGCTAAAGAGGTAACCATAATTTTATACCAGGCATGCAGACTTTAGATTTTATTTTCTTGTCCTTTGGGATCATGGGTTTCATTGTGGAACTTTGAAACTATTAGAGGGTCACTGATGAAGCCTAAATGGCAGAAACTAGCTAGTCTGGCCCAGGAAATATGCACACTCTAGTTTCAGTTCTTTAGTGCAGTCTTTGCTTCCAAAGGATACCCTTTTAAGAACATATTTGACATATTATTCCTAGTATATTCCACTCTTAAATATTGAATGGTGATCCTGTTGAACTATTCGTAAAAGGAATACCTCCATACGATTTTTTTTTGAATTTATTGATAAGTTAGGGGTCTATCATGCAAACAAAACATCTATGTGTCTTGATCCACATCTGAACTAATGGTGAGGCTTCCGCACCGTAAAACCGGTTTAAGCCATCCAGTAAAATATTTTACGAACCGTTCCAAGGCGGTGCTTCTTTTGTGAATCATTTGTGCTATTTCTGTCTTGTTTTTGTTATGCTTTCGTGCGCGTCTGTTTATTAATGCCTTGTGGTCACTTGCTGGGAAAAGTGTCTAATTGAGAAGTTGTCACTTTCCCATTGGTATCCTGGGTCAGGTGTGGTGCTTGAATGTATTGACTCCTGATCTTTCCTCTCTTTCTTACTTTTATAAACTAAATTGCCATAACATATTATATAATAATAAACGTTAGAATATGTAATGATAAAGAAATGTTAGCAATAAATAATAACTAAGTATTGCTAGCAATAAGTAATTAATAATTATGCTAGCAATATATACTCAACTACTAAAGAAAACCCATTTGTCACTTTTTAGGGTAATTATGGTAAAATAATTAAGAAATCAAAATACATTTTATACCATATTCTTTGACAATCAATTATGCAACAGATGATTGAACAATGTAGCAGTTTACTTAAAACGGCTCATACTCTATGCCAGTTTATAGAGAAGGGATCATTTCTGAAAATGACAAGTTTCAGACGATTGAGTTCTAGTCTTAATCAGTTCATTTCGTCCAATAGCCGGTATGTCCCTCTCTGATGAGGCAATGAAGTGTGTGCAGAAGCCTAAACAAACTGCGTAAGTTTAGTAAGCCTGGATCTCAATACGATAGAGCAGTTGTTGGATGAGCTCTGACGACGCATCCGGGTTCGTTTAGTGTAACCTCAGAATCTTCGACAGCCATTAAGAATGGGCTTGGATTCCCAAGAACGTTGTGCCGCGTGACATGCTTTTGGTTCGACCTCGTTATGACGCATTTATTGCAGCAGAAGAGGGTCATGTCTGTTTTGTTTTTTGGAAGAAGTTAACTCAAGTGAGCAGATTTAGACGAGAACGAGATATTGATTCTCAAGTAAAAAACTTGCCATTTTTGAAAATGACCCCATGTCTAATCACTGGCAAATAGCATGAACGGATTTAAGTAAAACTGTTACATTATTCAATGAAATGGTGCAGAACTGATTGCTACGGAATATGGTATAAACATATTTTCATTTATTAATTCTGATTTCCAAAATTGCCCTGAGAAGTGACTGATGGGTTTCTTTTGTAGTTAAGTATATAATAATAACAAATGCCAGCATAAGTAATAATAAAGAACTGCAAAAAATACAGAATAAAAAGCAACGCTGACAATAAGTCGCTACAGCACATGTAGTAATACTAGATATTAAAGACAGTAAATCCTGTCTTAAGGGGTCACTTAAAAATGTACAAAACGAAGGTGTTAAAGATAAAGGGTAACTTAATGAAGGTCGAAAGTATTGCAGAATGCTCCTCTTATAGCATTCTGCAATACTTTTGACCTGCATTAAGCGATAGTTTGTATTGAAAACCAATTTTGGTGTTTTTTGTGGGTGGCCACATAAGAAAGGTTTTACTGTAATTAAATTTTTATGGTTAGGCGAGATATTAAATCAGAGCAAGCTGACCTTATCAACAAATGCACCACCCCAAGCACCACCATTTGCGTTATAGAGTTCTTTCAAGTGTCCATCAGATTGTACTTCATGCACTGTGATATCAATTGTTCCACCTGTAAAACAAACAACTTTC
Organism: Loripinus fragilis; assembly: GCA_964019695.1. Taxonomy (NCBI): domain Eukaryota; kingdom Metazoa; phylum Mollusca; class Bivalvia; order Lucinida; family Lucinidae; genus Loripinus; species Loripinus fragilis. The sequence goes on from CAXHUL010000060.1 coordinate 13,269, forward strand.
AATAAAAAACTTGTCTAAACAATCTGATAGTTATGACACTCTGAAGGATTTATTTGATAGGGGATCTTATATTTTGCCCATGTATTATTGAAATCATTTAACAAGTTGTGTAGAAGTGAGAAAAGGGCAAAGCATTAAAAGCATTTCATTTCCACTTTCAAACAAGGATATATATTATATCAAAATAGTAACTTGATCTGGCGTACAGTATCACATCGATTGGATTAGCTCATATCCTTGGACCACACGAGTCGCTAAGCGTCGAGGGTGATCTGATAATATGGGCTAATTTACAATACTGTACGCTGGATCGAGATTCTATTTTAAAAATATGTTTATTATATATACCTTTTTTCTGACACTATCCCCCCCCCGTGCATGCGTCCTTCCGTCCATCCGTAACGTTTTGTTTCCTTAATATCTTGAAGAGTCATTGCTGGATTTTTATCAAACCTTGCAAACATGTTTATATATGCCAGACAAATACTTTAGACAAAAAAGTAAGGGCTAGGGGCCAATTCTATTAGAGTTATGTCCCTTTGTAGTTCTAAATGGCATTTAATATAGGGTTGTATGCTTATGCTATTTAAGGCCATACACGGGCAGATTAACTGCTACCACAGCTTTTGATGGAACACTTTGATACTTTTCCTATACAATGTAGACACAAAGAACATATGCATGAAGGAGTTTGGTTCAGAAAAAACAATTTTTGACAAAATGACAGCTGAGAGAACTTAGACAATTTTTTCCCTAATGGGGCTTTTGTATATGCATAGATGGTGCCTTCATGGGCCAATCAACTCCTACCACAGCTTTTGATGGAACAATTTGATACTTTGCCTATACAATGTAGACACATTGAACATATGCATGAAGGAGTTTTGTTCAGAAAAAAATGACAAAATGACAGAAGTGAGAACTTAGGCAATTTTTCCCTTATAAGGTGTTTGTAAATGCATTGATGGTGTCTTCATTGGCCGATCAACTCCTACCACAGCTTTTGATGGAGCAATTTGATACTTTGCCTATACAATATAGTCACCTTGAACATATGCATAAGGGAGTTTGGTTTAGAAAAAATAATTTTCGACAAAATGACAGCTTTGAGAACTTAGACAATTTTCCTAATAAGGCTTTTGTATATGCATAGATGGTGCCTACATGGACCAATCAACTCCTACTACAGCTTTTAATGGAACAATTTGATACTTTGCCGCTACAATGTAGACACATTGAACATATGCATGAAGGAGTTTGGTTCACAAAAAATAATTTTGACAAAATAACAGCTGTGAGAACTTAGACTCTTATTCCCTAATAAGGATTTTGAATATGCATATATGGTGCCTTCATAGGCCAATCAACTCTTACCACAGCTTTCAATGGAGCAAGGACCTCTGACGGTGGTAATGGGAATCACAGTGTATCGCTGCCTATAATTTTGATAGAAAGTAAAGTCAATCAAATGCTTCCATCTTCATATATAAGCTCGCTGTTGGTCCCTATTTCACGATATTGCATTTCATTTCCTATTTCCATGAATGTACGGCTTTATTTTGGGGCTAAAATCGTCACTTTTTGCATTATACATATAGGAAATAGAAAAATATTTTTAAAACATCATTTCCCCCCCCCCCGAGTTCCAACTAATCCCTTTGCATGTAAATGTGCTCGCATATTTTACATAATATATGTGAAAAGCTAGCTGGAACTCGGGGGGGGGGGGGATGATATCCCACAGCCCAAAATGTGTCGACTGGGCGAGCCTGAAAATTAGCATTTAAAATTTTGGTGTGCTCTCTTGAAAATCTTTTTTCCAGTATAATGAAATAATAGGAACAAGTAAGCCTCCTTTCCATAACCCATTAGTCATAAAATATTACAACGTTATTAGCATGTTTTTCTACAGATTATGAAAAGTGTCCTTTTACTAAGTTCAGTTGGTAGATTATTTTGCACTTATACTGTATCTATCCAATACACATACAGAACATGGCCTTTGACTAGGTGTACTTTACGCATGGATGAATGGTTATAGTACATTGCTGCATAATATTGCACCAGGTAAATACATTGTCATCAAGGTTGAATATGGACTACAGTTGCACTTAAAAATATTTCTTAACAAATCAGATAGAAAAAACAACAAAAAAATAATCACTAAAATGCTCATGATTTTGGACTTTAAAATACTTTCACTGTGATTTGTAATTGAGTTTTGATGATATAATACCCTTACAGGTAAAAATGATTGATTTCTAAAAGTTTTGGTGAAGCCAAATTTTGCAACCCCTACCCCGTTTGGTAGGGTCTCCTGTTTTGTTGTATGGGTTTGCTTGTCTAATTATAACCTTAATTCATTTCTAATACATCAAGCCTCCTGTCCTAAGGAAACCAGTGATATCTTATGCATAGGGAAGTTTTGGGAAGCACCTGAAAATTAGGCAGATACCCTACCAAAGTGTCAGAGGTCCTTAAACTGATATGGATTTCCTGAGATCATCTTGATAATTTCTGTATAAATACTGCAGGATTTAATGCAGAAGACAGGCTCTCACTTGCCTTGTTGATAGAGTATAAACACACAAGAACCTCGTTGTCTCAAATGTATCTTCGCAAATAAAATAATGACAATTTATTTGACTTTATCAAAGTGAATTGTGTTATAGTATGCGCCGCTGGTCTTAGCCTTTGCTGGTCGCACATACCACATTGTTGGAAATCTCATATCACAGCTCATATAGTATAAACATTACCTCCCGCATCAAGAATAACGTATCTTGAGCCCGTTGCAAAAGGTTTGATGCTGGATTTCTCCAATTGATGTTTGCAATAGATTGAAGCAGCTTCTGGTTCTAAGGCAATGAGTAGCCTGTCTGCAATGATTCCTGCCTGGAAAAAAAAACATTTACAAAATAAGCCCCAGTGCCAGTAAACAGGTTTTCTTTTTATTTGCGAAGGTGAGAGACCCACATCTGCCTGCTCAGCCTAAGAACTTCATGTAGCTCATAATGAAACATTGCTGGTTCAAGTGTTAACATTTCATTTTTGCAGGGAGTGAAGAACAAACACACTAATCGAACTGCGCCAATAAGCAAACGGGTAAAATTGCCTTTGCTGTTAGAATGCACCAAAACCATGTATTCTTGGACAGATAGCAAAATACAACCTGCACTAAGTGTTCGCGTGTATAATTATTGTTTGTTTGTTTTGTTGTATATAGCTATGGTCATGGCGGGACGGTCAGTTCACCCTCACCACACCTTTTTCTGGACAAGATTGAATAAGCAGTTAACCAGTACTTTGTGCACATACCCTCGCTTGTAACTGACAACAACCCTTCTTGAATGATCAGCAGAAGGGAGGAAAATGACCCTAGAAACTATTTCATGATCAATATCCATGAAAGTATGGGACCAGGCCTGGATCAAACTTGCAACCCCTGGATCTGCCGTCAGACTCGTATCTGTTGCCACACACGTTACCGACTGCGCTACACGCCCCAGTATATATAAATATTGTAATTTATAAATATTGTAATTTTATTGATATGAGGTTACCACATAGGTATATGATGTTAAATCAAATGTGAATACTATTTGGTATAATAGGTATGTGGAAGTCAGTAGATGCATTACATTTCATATTAAGGTCCACATTAAAGGAGTGCTGAAAAGCACACAGCCCTGACCAAAATCTCATCATAAGTTATAACTCAAGTCTTGATGTGAATTGTCTGCTTATTGGCCTACAACGCATACCAATCACGAAATCATTTTGATTTGTACATACCTCTTTGGCAGCTTCCCTCATGAACAGTTTTGCGCCTTCATTCCAGATGGCAGGTACTGTAAGCACAAACCGTATGTCTTCTTCTTTTGTTTCTGGCAACTGTCTTCTCACTTTTTTAAATAAATGCTCCTTCAGGTATTTAATACCAGCACCAAATACTTTTCTTGCCTCCATAGGTTTACCCGTTCATCTTTGATCATAAAAGATTTCTTCAATTCCTAAACAAAGATTCATAAATATACATATAGATAAAACATCAACTAAATTTGGCGACATATCATCATCTTTTTAGCTGTTTGAAAGGAGCAAAACCTCTTAAATACAAAAATACAGATATAATAAATCAAAACCATATGTGAGTATATCTTAAAAAGCAACCATGGTGAAACAAGATCAAAGTAAAAAGAAATGTTGGGTTAAATAGAAGGAAAAAACAACAACAACAAATTATGTTTTTCCTTTGACCATTTTATCACAATGATGGCTTATTGTCTGGTCCAAAATGCATATAAGTTTGACTTTTTTATGTATGTATTAATGTTTCAAAACAAAATAACTGGTAGTTTGTATATAAACAGAATTTATGAGTAAAATCGTGCATAATTTTTTTATCCAATACTTTAAGCATTTCTTTTAGGTGGTCGAAATGCATCGAAAGTATGCATAGCATATTTCTTGTTCAAGGTAAGTAAAAATCAGTTTTGATTTTATGCTTTTAGGTGAAGGTCTTATGGGCTGATCCAGAGGGGATACATGGGGGCCCAGACCCCCACCCCCTGAAAAATCACAAAAATATAGGGTTTCTTAGCAAAACTGGTCCGGATCCGTTGAAAAATTACAAAGCTACCAGGCCAGCTTAGATTTAAATGGCATGTCGTTGGCGTGCCCATGATAGACAACTTAAGTGGTACTCGGATCATCTCTCTCGTAGTCAATTAAAAAAAAACAACAGTTGGACCACCCTTCCCTGACAAAACTTTCTGGATCCGCGCATGAGTCTAATAAAATATCTTATTGAAGGAGCCCTATTTGTAATTGGTATATTTAACATGTTAAGAAAGGAGTAAAATGCTTGCCATGGCAAATCTTGTACATAATATATATTAAAGTAAAAATAGTAAGTGAGTATGATCAGGAAATACCACAATGACAAACTGCAGACAACCCCGTGGCACCGTGAGGAAGAGCCTTCAACCATCACAAAACACCAGGAAGACAAATTAAGCAAAGCAATCAGCTCTCTCTTCCCCATCAAGATGATTGCAATACTAGAATGGACTTAAAGTAACGTACAACAAAACATAGAACAATTACAGACTTCCACAATGGGAGGCCATCTAACTAATGCAATGTATCATCATGGAAAACACTTTAATCAAATTAACACTCCATGATGAAACAAAGAAAAGGGCTCATGACTCACAGATAGTCAGAGCTAAAGAAAACCTCAAGTTGAGCCACGGTGGGGCCAGCTACAGATAAGCATCAACCCACCGATTAAAGCTTTACGTCAGAGCCGTCATAGAGTCTGAGGCCTGACCCACCGTCGTGCAACTAAAGAGGAAACCATAGCTATAAACCGTGATTGGGTTTAAAACTAGGCATGCAGACTGTCGCATGTAAAACATCCACTCAAAAATCAAACAAACAAAGATCTTAATGACAAAATGGTTGCTTAATGAAGGTCGAAAGTATTGCAGAATGTTCCCCTGCATTAAGCGATAATTGGTCTTGAAAACCATTTTCAAGGAGTGAAACAGAATGCTTTACCCCTGGGTAAACGAGGATGCTTTTTTAACTAATCAGAAAAAGAATGATTTGCAAGGATTCTTTTGAATTTGATAATCTTCATTGTCATAAAATACTCACTCTGATATGCCTTATTGTAGAAGAGTTTCGATGCCAAAATTGTATATAACAATTAACTCTGTGTGCCTTTGTATAATTTAGAAAATGCATTATGAAGTTTATGATACAATAGAATTTTGTCACTAACTTCTCAGTCAAAATTGTTTTCTTTTGTTGAAGACACTTACATTTGAACACAAACTTGCAAAGTTAAAGTGCTTGGAGATATATGGGCAGCAATGCAAGAAAACCTGTCTTCAGAGTTTGACAGAAGCCCAAGCCACTGGGGGAGGGGACATTATACGAGCCCTAGATTATGTTGGTATTATTTTAAAGCACAGATAGTTGTTTTAGCGCAAGAGAACAGCTTGAGCGATGTTAACATTCATGACATTTTGTACTTATATATGTCCCGCAGGAATAGGCTCATATAAGCCTGTGAAAGCAAGTATACAGTTTTAACATTATCTTCTCTGCTCACACATAAAGTAGGGTATTGGATTAAGGTGTAAGCTTAAGTTTTGATACATTTCCCAACAATACCAGTCTATGCATAATCAACATGCGTGGTTTCCAGAAAGTATTTTCATAGGGGGTCCATCAAACCTAACAACATTTTTGTTTGTTTTTATGATAAGGGGAAATAAGATCCCAATTCTATTGAAAACCGGCTATCATAGGCCCACCAGCAATACGCTGATGCTGATGACGGCTTGCTTGATAACTTTGTGATTTTTCAGAGGATCCGAACCAGTACTGCTAAAACTCCTAAAAACTTGTGGTTTACAGGGTGGGGGTCCGGAAATGGCCTTTCGCTGGCGAGCTGATGATGGCCAAACAATGAAGGCTGGCTTGGTAGTTTTGTGATTTTTAGGGAATCCATACCAGTACTGTTCAAAACCCTAAAACTTTTCAGGAGTACGGGTCCGGACTTCCAGTCCCCCTATGGATCCGCCTATGATCAATGAATGACTAGATGCATATAAAAAAGGATCATGTACCGAAATGTCATCCATGTTGTTTTATTTATCTGACTTTAAAGTTAAGGTAGACTTAAGTTAAGTATACTCAGAAAAACAATTTAAGAATATTTAGATTCAGTTCCATCTCTAACATTTAATACAATAAAAACTAAACTCATTATGCAGGCATTTCATAGTTACAGATATATGCAATCAAAATAAACGTTTGGTTTAAGTCACGCTTCAATTATTAAAGTACATTACATGTCCAAATGGTGCAACCCTCTATACTGAAAAGTCACAAGCTTTCCAAATGATTAAAACCCATTTTTATCGTTTGCATTCCATAATGGCTGGCTCCAAAATCATTACTGGCTCTCAGCCGGAGGTATGCCACCTAATTTTGTAGTTTTTATTAGTGTTTTACTTACAATTTGCTGTCATATTGGCTGTGGTGTGCCATATCTGTGCATTTTTGTTGAAGAAGTTGGCACGTTATTAGGTGCAATTACTGATAAATTGAGGTTAACACTTGTCTGTGGTCAGAACTAGAACATAAGTAATGACCAGGTAAAGGTTGCAGCAAACAATATAACCTCTACATTTTTTGTTTGTGAACTATGGGTAAAGAGGGTTGGTACATTTGGTGTGGTACTGTATCGTAACCAATGACCCGTAAATTTTATTCAGCATTCTGCTGAATTGCTAATGGGTAGTTCTATTAGATACGAAAATGCCTTGTATGGAAATTATTTATTAAACTGTTATATAATCAAACTAATTTTAATATCCTTGAATTGTTTTTCCGAGTATATTTACATTTCAACATGCTATATTAAATGCTAATAAATTGCCTGGATCGATGGAGTACCTGTGGTTTAAGATATCGTTATGATCTACCGAAAAATGTATTTTTTTTTATTTACAACGTTAATTTTCGCACCCTGAAAAATCAATACATAACTTAAGTCTTCCTTAACTTTAAGGAAGCATTGTAATTCCGGGCCCTGGTGAATATATGAGAAAACCAATACAGTGATAATTCACAGGTTTAGATTAACATACTTTTGAGCGTTAAAGTGTAAATATTTTCTTACTCATCAGTTTTAACATAGTTTCTGGGTGCTCAAAAGAGCCGTCTTATAGAGCCGTCTTTTGAGTAGCCTCAACATATGTTTTGGTTGAGAATTAAGAAAATTTATTTTTCACAACATTAGGTTTTTGTTTGAGAAATAAGAATTTTTTTTTTCGTTACGGTTTTCTGACTAAATGTCTGGACTGAATGTATGCAAAGCATCCACCCAATCTGACCAGAGTCTTAGCTGCATGCTCAGTGGGTTGGTGCTCATATGTGTATACTTTGTTGTCGAAAAGTTGCATCTTGAAGCGTCGGAAATAGTACCACTTCTTATGTGTATCTGTTCCCTCTGCTGCTAGCTCGCCATATTGAGTCTCAGCGTCATAACCAAAGTTGGCAAACGTTTGATCTGGGTCAAACAAAACACATGTTGATGTCTTGAGAGACATCAAACATCGAGCTCCAGGCCAGGCAAAGGTGGAGACCTGAAAACATAATGCATGGATAAGTAAGGAGTCTTTCATGCAAACCAAAAAACATGTGTATTGATCAATATCTGAACTAAGGTCGAGGTTGGCGCGCCGTGAAACCAGTTTAAGCCCTCTAGTATAATAGTTTTACTGACCGCTCCAAGGTGGTACTTCTTTTGTGGATCATTTATGTTATTTATGTCTTGTGTTTGCCATACTTTCGCGTCTGTTCATTGCTGCCTTGTGGTAACCTGAAGGGAAAGGACTGACTTTTGGCTCTTGTTTGTGATGTTATTGTGATTGTGTTACTTTCCCATTTGGTATCCTGGGATGGATGTGGTACTTGATTGTATCGATTCCTGATCCTTGCTGTCTTTCTTACTTTTATTGTTATATATATAGCGTCAAAAGTTAAGCACCACCTGAATGGTGAAGGTACCGTTTTCATGCATGATTTACTTCAAAAGAACCATACATTTGTAAAATAGTGTTACCCATGTCTTTCCTTGGTCTGTCAAATCTGTCAGAATGCCTTTTGGTATTTTTTTCTAAAGTTATACAGTGTCTCTATACACCAACCCCTATTTTGCTGGTATACTCTTTGAAACGCAATAACTGACCACAAAGTAGTTCCTTTAGACTCGTAGTAACGCATTAATAAACTTTACCTATTTTCAGACTAGGGCCAAAAGAGTTCTGGCGAATTCAAGGTTTCTTGCCAGTTACAGAGATAGTTAATCACTTGTTTCGAATTTTTGCTCTATATAACATGCCATTTATTACACCTCCATGTATTTTGTTCTAGCAGAGATACTCGTCTGAAATTTACAGACAGAACATGTTTGTGGTTTTGCAATAATACGACACTAACAAATTTCACCTCGTAGCGGTATGAAAATGCCACAATGCGTCAATGACTGGGGACATTTAAAGGGTAAGTGTGCATTTGCCTTGCCTAGTCATTAACTGTTATGCTAATCGAATCAAAATTTGCTGTAAATTGTTACCAGCGTATCAAATATCATAAATTTAACACGTAGAAACTCATATTTGGAAAGCTTCACTGTTTTTTCTAGGAAAATATTTAGGCGGTGTTTAATTTTTGACACCATGTATGGTTGAATCTCGTAAATTCGAAGCACTCGGGACTGGAGACTTATTTTGAATTATCAGTAATTCGGATTACAGTGAGGTAGACCTAAATATGTATAGAACCTCACCCAACCCAACCAAATCATTATTGTCAGTCTTTATTCTCATAAAACACAAGTTTTGGGCGCGTAAAAGAAACGTCTCAATGAAGGTTTTAATTGCATGAGTGAGCAACAAAAAGCTTTTGCACACATACAGTAAATTGGGAGTGAATAAATAATCAGACATAATTATAAGCTTCTAGCTAAATGAACTACTGCGCAAGTGTCATACACTATTGTTTTATTGTTCAGCACTTTGTGTCCTTCTAGTTTTATAATAGAGGGAAATGATTGCTTTACTTTAATTGTCTTTCTGATGTTTTGTGACTGTGAGTGTTCTGTGACTCTTCCACTCGGTGCCGTATGAAGGTCTGCAGTGTGTGATTGTGGTTTTTTCTTATCTTGCTCGCTTTTTTTTATAATTTACCTAGTTACTGGTGTGACAGTGCACAATCACGTATTTATACATTGGTACCGATCGAGAATTCTCATATAGGATAGTAAAATGACAGTGCACAGCCACGTGTAGAATGTTTTACGGGTAGACGAAATATGCAAATTAGAAACCCTGTTGTTTTTGATGAGAGTAAAGGCCCTGTCACACTTAAACGTCTAGCTAACGTATGCCAACGTATGAAAAATATATGCAGTACGCTGGCATACGCTGAAATCGAATTTTAAAAAATCAGAGAAAGCCTCACTCTGAACTTATACAAAGCGTATTAGTCAGGTGAAAAAAAATCAGAATAGTTGACTAGTACAGGCATTTTGTGAAGAAAATGGTTTGACACCTTATTTGGGGGTAATTTGGTATGCTGAATCCAAAAACCAAAGTTGGCAAGCTGAGATATGGCTTCATAATGACCTAATTTGCATATTTGCAAAATGGCCGCCAAAAATCATAAAATTTGACATATTACTGAAATATTTTATTTTTTGACAATGTTTTTTTTATCCAAAATCATTTATGTCCTTAGATGGTTTTACCTTTAGAGTACATAGTTTTGGCGGTAATTTACATAATTATTCCAGGCTATTACCGTATTCATGGTTATGAATGTCCGTTTAGTCTATAAAATAATAAATGGGCCCCCAGGGTTCTTGGGGATCTCGGGAGAAGGGCTATATATTTCTAAGGGAGCTGGGTATTTTTCAGGGATGTTGGAAGCAAGCACAAAGTTTTGGGGATTTAGGGAGCCCTGCAAAAAAAAAACAATTAAAAAATCTCACCTTAAAGGAAAAGTCTCCATTTTGTTTGATTTAAAAAAAAGATTCTTTGGCTTCGGGGTGGGAGGGGCTGTCCCCAAGACCTCATTTGTAAAATGTAAATGTATTTACTTTAGTACTAACATGCTCATCTTTATTGACATTGGAGAAAGATATGGCAAATATTTATAATTGTGGATTTAGTATTCTTAAAAGTGTTGATATTTACGTATTTTGGAACAATCAGAATGCGCCAGATCGCACCATTTTTATAAAAAAAATCCGGGGGACTAGCTCCCAGAACCTCCTATCATGAGCGAATCAACATCATTACAGGGCCACCTACGCGCCTGGTATGTAATTCGAGCTCTAGGTAATTAGATGAAAAAGGAATGGCCTCTATTTTGTTTTGTTATTTTTCAAACAAATTATTTGGCTTCTGGGGGGGCTATTTCCCCACCCCCATTGTAAAATGTGTATGTATTTATTTTTGTACTTACAGACTGGTGCAAAAAGTATTGGTGAAAGGGGCAGCCATCTTGGATTTATAATTAGTTGTTTATAATTTGTATAGTCTCCCTTTGATCATAAAGTGTATTGTAATTGGAAAAAACAAACTGACAGACAGGAAATGACATCACAATTTTACATGACATCATCAAATTTCCAATAATTTACCGTCTGCAAGCTTTCTGTATGTAAACATTGACAAGGGTAGAAAAGGTCCTGAAATTTCACCTGAGGTAAGAAAGCTGGCTGTAGATCTGCACCAGAATGGACGTAGCCTTTGTGAAATTAGTAAATTGTTACAACTGTGTTATATGACAGTTTCCAATATTGTTAAAAGATTTTTGCAAAGTGGATCTGTTGAAAACAAGGCAAGAAGTGGCAGATCAAAAGTTGTGACAGACCGAGATTACCACAAGCTTGAGAGGCTGGTAAAAGTCAACGGTAGAGATTCTTTAAGTGACATCACCTCAAAATTTAATGAAGCCAGGGACAGAAGAGTATCCAAAAGAACTGTACAACATCATTTAAGCAAACATGGATTCAACAGAAGAGTGTCAAGGAAGCGTGTTATGATTCGGTAGGTCAACAGAAAGAAGAGGTTGTCATGTTGTTTGGAAAAGCGTAGGTGGCTTGTGAATGGCAACTGGGATAAAGTTATTTCTCAGATTAAAGTCAGATAGTAATAGGAAACAATAACAGGATATACATTTGGCGAAAGGGGGGAGAAGGATACAGGCCGAACTTGGTACCATCAAAGGCTAATCGTAAGTTCCAGGTGATGATCTGGGGTTGCATTTGTTGGAATGGTGTAGGGACTTAAGCAAAAGTAACAGGCAATATTAACTCTGAAAAATATAAAGAAATCCTTGAAGAAAATATTTGGCCAGTTATTGTTAGACATTTTCCAGATGATCAGTACTTTTTTCAGGATGACAATGCGCCAGTGCATAGATCGAGGGTCTTGCAGGAGTACAGAGCCACTAACAATTTAAAATCCATTTCTTGGCCTGCTCAATCACCTGATCTCGATATTATTGAAAATATCTGGCTGTATATCAAAAGAAAATATGCTTATAGACACCATATTATAAACAGTGACAGTGATTTGTTCAGAGAAATTCAGAGAATCTGGATGGATATTCCACCTGCATACATTCAGAGCCTATATTTATCAGTTCCCAGAAGAATTATGTCAGTGATTCGACTGAAAGGACACTTGACGAAGTGTTAACTTGTCGTATATTTGTCAGTTAAAACTCTGTAATTGAACAGAGCAAAATCCAAGATGGCCGCCATTTCACCAATACATTTTGCACCTGACTGCGCATATGTCACGTTCAGTAAGTGGTGTCTTTAATTATGCACAAGATGACATTTTTAAAAAATCCATAAAAGCCTCATTTAAACTTACTAAATTAACAACTTCTGGAGAACCAAGTATAAAAACAAGTCTGCATTAGTTTGATCATTTATTAAAACCTATTGTACTATGGTTTGGATCTGGACTGCTTGCATGTTAATTCACTAAACATATCAGAAGAAATGCTAGATACTCCTCAGGAAAATTTTGTTGTTTTCACTACATTATTATATATGTTAATGTGTAGGCTATAAACCTTGTTATATATTTAATGCTGAATAAATATATTGTATTGTATTGTTTTGTATTTCCCTAGGTATTTAATCGGCAAAGGACTTGTAGGAGAAATTAGGGGAGGTCACCCTGAAATACTTTCACGTTTGTTAATTAGGGAGCGCAGTGGTTCAGTGGTAGAGTGCTTGACTCGAGACTGAAGGGCCGCGGGTTCGATCCTCACCGGTGTCACTGCGTTGTGTCTCTTGAGCAAGACACATTTATGCTTAGGCTAGCTTAGTACTGGTTCAACCCAGGAAGACTCGTTCCTACATATATGTAACTGAAAGAGTGTTGATGGAACGGAAAGAACCAAATCAAATGTGTAATTTGTAAGCATTGTAATTTAAATCTAATAGAAAATGAGTTCCACTTTCTTTCACAGTGCTCTCTATATGAACCAGAAAGGAAAAAACTATATGATCATATACATCCTTTAAACAGTAATTTCATGTCATTATGCGAAAATGATAAAGCCCTATGGCTATTATCACAAAAAGACAATAATATTTTATCAGCACTACAGGAAAACTTGATACATACTTCAGTATTAAAAAGGATTTCAGTGCTGAACCATATTTGATGTTAGAACATTTTTATATGAGAAAGGCTATTTGTAAACTAAGGCTCAGTGCTCATAATCTTTTAATAGAAACAGGTAGATATGTGAAGCCAAAAAGTATGCCTCATTCAGAAAGAATTTGTAAGCATTGTAATTTAAATCTAATAGAAAATGAGTTCCACTTTCTTTCACAGTGCTCTCTATATGAACCAGAAAGGAAAAAACTATATGATCATATACATCCTTTAAACAGTAATTTCATGTCATTATGCGAAAATGATAAAGCCCTATGGCTATTATCACAAAAAGACAATAATATTTTATCAGCACTAGGTATTTATATAAATTGTTGTTTTGAAAAAAGAATTAAAGATGTGACAATAACTTCAAATAAAGAGTAAAAACCTTAAGGCCGCTAGCGCCATCATACATCCCATCATTATCTTCATCATCATTGATCATATCTCATTGTTTTCCACAGTACGTATTGCATTGACATTTGTTTATAATGATATTGCCTGTATAATTTGTGTACTTGATTTGTTAAAGTGGTATTAAGTTATGTATGTTAATTGTTTGTGTTGCTTTATTGTGACTGTCTATATGTGTGTTATTATGCATTATCTACACCAATGAATATTATATGTACTTTGTGTAATGCCCATAAGGGCTTATTTTCCAGAGATCAATAGATACTGGAAAAATACCAGACATTTGGAAAGAAGCAAATGTCTCCCCAATTTACAAAAAAGGCGATAAATCTGACCCATCCAACTACAGGCCAATCTCATTGACTTGTGTCCTGTGCAAAATTCTGGAGCATAATGTTGCTTCTAGCCTGGTTAAACACTTCACTGAACTGGACATATTTTACGAAATGCAGCATGGCTTCCGAGAAAAGAGATCCTGTGAGACGCAACTTATAATGTTAATCGATGAACTAGCCAAAAACATGCAGATGGGCAAACAGACTGATCTTATACTTTTGGACTTTAGTTAGTAAAGCTTTTGATAAAGTTGCCCAAGAAAAGCTCCTCCTAAAACTTCACCATTATGGCATCAAAGGAGACACTCTAAAATGGATTAAGGGCTTTTTGGATAATCGAAAACAAGCCGGGGTAATCAATGGAATTAACTCAGAAAAAATCCCAGTCTCTTCTGGCGTCCCACAGGGCTCTGTTCTTGGCCCAATTCTCTTCCTTGCATACATAAATGACCTGCCTGAGCAGGTCAAATCCAGAGTCAGACTTTTCGCAGACGACACTGCCTTATATCTCGCAATCAGCTCAACCACAGAAAGCGAGGTCCTACAAACAGACCTAGCAAGTCTCGAACAATGGGAAAAGATGTGGGATATGCAATTTAACCCCTCTAAATGTCAGGTCCTCCAAATCACAAAAAAGGCAAAACCCCTCAACACCAAGTATATTCTACATAATGTAGAGCTGAAAAGTGTCCCAGCAGCAAAGTACTTAGGGGTCACCATTGCGGACGACCTCTCATGGTCCAAACATATTGACATCACCACAAAAAAGGCAAACCAAACTCTTGGTTTCCTTAAAAGAAATATCTGGGTCCATAATAAGGACCTTGAATCAGTAGCATACAAAACTCTTGTAAGGCCTCAGTTGGAGTATGCTTCAACAGTATGTTATCCCCACACCACAACAGATATTAATAAAGTGGAAGCAGTCCAAAGAAGGGCTGCAAGGTGGGCTACAAGAGATTATAGATACACCTCTAGTGTCACTGCTATGTTTAAGGACCTAAATTGGCACCCCTTAGACCAACGTCGCATTGATAGCCGACTCGTGATGATGTATAAGGTCACATATGACCATGTAGCTATCCCTGCATCAGACTACCTTGTTCAAAACACCAGAACATCACGACACATACACCCTTTAGCATACAGACAGATCCAGACTCTCAAAGACTACTACAGGTTCACATTTTTCCCTAGAACAATTATCCACTGGAACGCCCTCCCTGCCAACATACCGACCCCTCCCACCCTGGCACAGTTTAGCGGTGCTGTCTTCCGGGTAATTCATGTGTCCCCCTGAATACCAGCTTCTGTTTTATCTTTTACCTATACTAACACTCCTTCTCGCACTGTACAAACTCATCTCACCACCTTTTCTATCACTTTGTTTCAACTAACCCCCTCAGCACTTGGTATTCCGGAATACCCGTCTGACGTCCCCCTCGGGGGTTAAGACGTAATGGTAGATAGATAAGGGTCCTTGATTGGAAAATAAAAGATATTCTATTCTATTCTATTCTATATAACGTCAGCGTCACGTTATCACCCGCGTTATCAAAGTAGGGCCTCAACGTACTTCCGTGGTCTGATTCCACGGAATGTTGCGTTATCAGAGGCAGTTCCGATTGTGAACTTGTCCCGACTTGGATGAAAAAACATTGACTGTGACGATATGCATCAACACAATCGAACAACGAAATGGAGCAATTTAAATGCCCATGTCTGTCCATGAGAGATCATTAGCCCATTAACTGATAAGCGGTTATTAAATTAATTTCAACATCTCCCTAAACTAAAGGAGTCCCCCAAAAAGGGGATTACCTGAATAAAACAAAAAAAAATAACTAAGATATAAACATCAATATTTTATGGGGACCATTAATCTACCTGTGTTGGATCTTTGTCATATTCATGCTTAAACGAAAACGCATATCCAGAAAAGGTGGTACCAAAGTCAATAGCAGCAACTATGAAAGCATCTACTACACCAGAGTCTTTCTTCTCTTTGACTTTTTCATCTACTCGACCCGTTTTCTGTAAAAGTAAAAATATGTTCACATGTTAGAACATTCTGTATAGGCTATAGATCATACATTACATTTATTAAGGAATTAAGTTGGAACAAGCGTAGTGAGTGACCCACGTAATTTTGTTCCAATTTTAATAAGTGAGCTATGGCCTACTTATAGTGTTCTCCTCCCCATTCCTTTGTAAATGGTCGCATTGGTCACATAACGTATTTACTTCATGATTTTTACTTTACAAATATTGACAAAATATGTGATTAAGTTGGCCAATTTTCTTGTGCAAACTGATTAGCTGTGAAGCACAAGAAGGGGCAGAGATATCCTGTGAAATCTCCCTAAAAGTCATTTGTGAAAAAGACTAGACCGCAAAGCGCAGTCAGTAACGTGTCTGTCTGAATGCAAATCCAGGGGTCGCGAGTTCGATTCTGGCCCGGCCCAATACTTTAGTGGAGATTGATCATGAAATAATGTCTACGGTCATTCTCCTCCCTTCCGCTGGATCATTCAAGAAGGGTTGTTGTTAGATACAAGCTAAAGTAATTTTTTGTGCACAAAGTACTGGTTAACTGCTTGTTCAAGCTTGCCCAGGAAAAATTGTGGTTAGGTGAACTGACCGTCCTGCCATGACCATAGCTGTTGACTTTGGACGTAAAGCAACGAAACAACCAAACAAAACAACTCAATTTGTTTAGTTATCTTGATGTAAAAGAAATCCAACCCATTGTTAATATTCATATTTTTAAGCCTACAAAATGCTATTAATACTTTCGTTGTTAATTGACAAATAGGAATGCTTCATTTTTTTTCGAAGAAAAGCATGTTCCCCACCTTGACTCAACAAATAACTTAAAAAAGGTAAACGCCTATAATGAATTTACACAATATATGTTAGTGGGAAGCTGGGTCAGGGTAGGGAACATACTTTTATACGAAAAATATTGAAACATTTTTTGCAATCGGAAGTACGTATTAACTGCATTTTGCACGCTTAAATATTGCGCAGGCATACTGATCAGATAGATCGAATAAGAAATTATTTTAGCCCTTCAACACTATGGTAGCAAAATACAATTTTTGACTAGTTCATCTCCCCTCTGCCTTTGGTTTGAACATCATGAAATATGTTTTTAATAATTTATATATATGTCCATTCATAGTCTTCGAACATTATTGCCAAAATCACAGTTCCTCTTGCTTAGCTGCAGCGAAATCGCGCTGGTGAATGTTTGCATAAATCGCTGGCCGCGGCACAAGAAAGTCTGTCTTTCGGTGTACCGACCTGGTCTGACATGAACATGCCTGTACGCAGACGATTTGTTGTTGTAGTCATTATTTCCATTTCGATGTATTTTAGGTTGTTACAGAACAGGAATATTTATTTGGGATGTGAAATTTTTAAAGATTTGTTCTGGGTATCCCTGATAGAGATCTATATAATTATTATGTGCTTATGTTGTTTAATCTGTTCATATATCTATTTAATTATTGGAGGGGGCTTGGGGGTAACAGTTTATGCTGGTAAAGATTGAGATTACTGCCTCCATCCACCCTTTGGGAAATACCCTATATCAAACTCTGGTCTGCTAGGTTCTTTAACACACACACGCGCGCGCGCGCACGCGCGCACGCATGCACACACGCACAGAATCCAGTGGTGCTTGACTCGAGATTGGGGAATTGCGAGTTTGAGCCTCACCAGCGTCACTGCGTAGTGTCCTTGGGCAAGATTAATCCTTCCTTTAAGTTGGTGCAGGAAGACCCATCCCGACATAACTGAAAATATGTTGACTGGGACGTAAAGATTCAATTCAAACAAAGAGGGAGAGAGAGAGAGAGAGAGAGAGAGAGAGAGAGAGAGCATATGGCGCCCATGAAACTTTTTCACATAATTTGACTTCTATGTTGATCAATGTTGTACAAACAGCTGCGCGAGTGTACTTTATTGTTATGTGACGTGAAATAAACGTGTATTTACACACTCTAAGTCAGCTGATTCTAAACTTGGCAAAATGTGACAATGATTACACGGCTATCGCGGAACCAAAAATAGAATAAATGGTCCGTTTTTTTTTTTCTTGGACGTGTTTTAATAAATGTAGGAAAACATGCTGATACCAAAAGTTTGATAAAAATGCAATTCAAACGAAAATATTTTTCCAAAATATGCAGTGAACAGATTATGACACGTGAAAATATACCTTCATAAAATGGGTCAAGGGGGGAATTGTAATTACTTTCACCAAGCAGATAACTTATAGATATTTGCTTTCACACACATACAGAGGGATAATTATACAACAAAACAAAGCCAAAATATGTTTTTAAATTTTACCGCTGATGTGTAGTTTGCAGTTTGCAACGACACTTTGACGTGATTCGGAACTAGGCCAGATTCAAAAATGGGCAATTAACTGTACTTCTTTTGTGGATCTTTGTGGATCTTTTATGTTTTTTTCTGTCTTGTGTTTGCTATGCCTTTGTACACGTCTGTTTATTTGTGCCTTGTGTTCACCTGCTGGGAAAGGGCTGACTTCTTGGCTCTCGCTTGTGGTGTCTTACTGTGATTTTGTTACTTTCCCATCGGTATCCTGGGTCAGGTGTGGTACTTGATTGTATCGATTCCTGATCATTGCACCCTTTCGTACTAAGTCTAGCTCCTAGACCTTGATGTTTTGTCAATTTTACTTTACTCTTCATTCAGTATAATTTGATTTCATTTAGCTAGTCTCATCTCTTCTCTCTCAGATATCACTTTATCTCAAATATTGTTATCAAAGAGGAAAGAGGGAGAATAAAGAAATTATTATTTCAAAATGAAATTATCATTTATTAAAAAGAATATGATATCAGACTAATGGCTAGTCTAAAACAGACTTAGAGCAGATTTTGCATAAAATTCATCTAAAATTCAGTGCATTTTATTGAATATTTTATCAAAATGTAAATGTAAATCACAATATTAACACATCAACTACATCATTGGAAACAGACTGGTGCAAAAAAGATAAGAATGTAATAAAGAGGGCAAAGATCAGGTATCGATACAATTAAGCACCACACCTGACCCAGGATACCAATGGGAAAGTGACCATGTCTAATTTGGGCCAAACGGTCAGCCCTTTCTGAACAGGTGACCACAAGGCATCTACAAACAGACGAGCATGAAAGCATAACAAAACAAGACAGAAATAACATAAATGATCCACAAAAGAAGCACCACCTTGGAACGGTCAGTAAAAATATTTTACTGGAGGACTTAAACCTAAAGTCCATCTGACTAAGATGTGGGTTAAAGAATGGGTTGAGGAATGCTGTATAATTCTGGTATCAGTAGAAGTGGTGCTTATCTAATAAAACAGATCAGATATGTTACCTTTATTGTATGAATATCGAGTTCTATTGAATTGGCCATGATATAAATACTTTATTGCATGAAATCTCGTTTATCTTGAGATATTTTGCGGGTGTCAACTGGTTGCCTCGTTCACACACACACACACAAATATCTCTCGATAGAACTCGTTATTCATACAATAAAGTTAACAAAGAAAATGAACCTCAATAAACAAATAGGTATGGCTTGAAAATCCCTTAGTTAAGACTTAAGGCACGCCATGAATGTCATTTTAAACGTTTTAAAATATAACTTGATTTGCCATTTTAAAAAATGTAATCAATAGAGTTTATCTTATAATGTTTTACTTACAGTTGAAGTATTCTTGACTGCTTCCATGGTTTTTAGTTGGCGATATACATGTATTATTACCTCTATTGAGTCCCTCAGTGAGCACTTGCAATCTGCAAATAACATGTTATGGGTATGGTTCTTTTGAGCACCCAAAACAAATGCTGAAACTGATAGATAAGAAATTAATCACAACCTTACGCTGAAAAATGCTTATCATGACCGATGGTTAGCATGCGCGGATCCTGAAAGTTTCGGCAGTGGGTGAGTCCTGCTCTGGCAACGTTTTTTGTTGTTGAAACGGGGAGAGGGGATCAAAATCAACTTAAAGCAGGCCATTATCGGTCAGCAAGCAAAACGCAATTTAAGGACAATTGCGGGTAATAATTCCCACATTAAAATCTGTTTAATTCTTTGCATACAGTTTGTTTTATGTATGGACTCTCAATTTATGAAATAAAAAGGATATGTCACCCTGCTCGATTTTTCATAATCTCGCATGGAAGTTTTCAGCATTTTACAAATTTTCTAAAAAATGTCTTTAATGTTAAGTTAAAAAAGTTGTAATCGCCATCCAGCTTCTTTATTTTAATTTTATTTAATTAGTCACGACATCTAGCTTTTTAGGATGAGTGAAAAATTATGGGCCGATTGCATGACGAAAGTTTATTTTAGTCTCGACTAAGGCCTTACACGGTACTTGCTAGCCTCCAGTTTAAATCTGGTTTGCATAACGAAAGGTGACCTTGAGTTTAACTATCCCCCAGTCTTACTATCCGAGGGTAAATTATCCTTGAGGTTAAATTAGTTCAGAAAGGTTAGTCTAAGAGTAGGACAAAATATACTAGAGGACACAATAATTTTGCACTTTTCTTGCTAACCGTATATGCGATTGAAAAGTTACTCGCAGGTTTTAATGTGCAACCAAGAGTTGGTATGAATCAGTCATTAAATTGACTGCACTATCACGCGACGCTGCTGATGACGTCACATGGGTACATACAGCATCCAGCACCTTTCTGCACAAATAAATGAGGCTTTTTGATTATTTTTATGTTTAAACTGTGGCGTATATGATGCCATGTTGCCAAAAGAGTTTATAGACTGTTTCTAATTTAAAGTAATTGATAACTTCAACATTTCGAAAATAAACCTCAAATTTGAACATCAATTTATAGCTCCTTTTTAGAAACATCTCCATTAGTTACCTTTATGCACGCTTTCATTGCTGATATTGATTACATACGCCGACAAGCATGTGGGGAAGACGTTTTGATGTAAATCGTTGCAGGAGATCTGCTGTCATGTGATCGAGAACGTCTTAAAAACTAACGTTAACGTCACTTGCACCATACAAAAGACACGTGATACAAGCGTAATTTATAAATAATCTGTCATTTGTGTATGCCCTTAGCCTCTCCCAATAAAACCGGACGTAAGAAATCGAAACTTTGAAAGGCCCAAGACGTTGAATTTTATTACTAGACTATAGCTATCAGGGTGGGTGGGGTATTTCGGTAATGTTAAAGGGGTGTAATTTTGAACATACAAAACTGTAAATTCATTTCTAATCCTTCAATGATGAATGTGCACTCGTGAAAGAAGCAAAGGACGCAAATTCTTTGAGTCAGGAATCTAAACTAACGCGTGTTAAATTGCAGCTGAATTTGTGTCCTTCAAAATCGACCACCCCTGTCTTAAAACGGGATACTTTTTCAATACCTTAAAGTAAATTTACAACCATGAAATTTCTAGGACAAACTACAAGATGGTCACACTATGATATGCAATAATAATTATTTCACTGACATTCTCAGGGTTTGTGAAAAAAAAGGTATTTAATCTGGGTGATGCGCTTTCAAAGTCCTTTAGTATGGAAGTTTATTTTCTTTAATGCACCGATTTTTGTCCAAACTAACACGTTTTGTATTATATCAACTGGACGAGACCATTTCCAATTATAGGGATGTACGGTGATTTTTTTTATTCAAATAATAATAGATTATTGTAAAAGCAAACAGTAGAGTCACTGATCAGACGCCACAATATACGGCGTCTGATCTGGGTCTGCACTGTATGTAGTCATGCACATGCGTACATCCACGCGCGTGTGTATGGGTATAAATGTGTGTCTGCGTGTGGATACATGCGTGCATACATGTATTTGCGTGCTTGTGTGCGTGTGTCTGTCCGTTTAGTATGTGTGTGTATGTATACGTCCGTTACTATTCTTATGTCTTACTTCTAACTTCAAATATTGGCGTGCATGCGTTCGCATGTACGCCAATAGAGCAACATAAATGTTAGATTCTAGATAGAATAAGTTAGAGGTTAGAAAAAAAGTAACGGACATACGCTATTAAATACACACAGACGCACGCACGTACATGCATGCATATAAAGACCAGCGCATGTGCGCCTGCGCGCTCGTACGCACGCATCATACGTACATTCATAAATACACATAGTCATACATACATGTATGTACATACAGACAGATATACGCGACCGAATGCACTCCAAAAAAATTAAACACCACATTTAGAAGTAAGAGGTTAGATGTAAGAAAAGTCAGGGACTTTTAAATATACTCACATGTATGCAGGCATGTACCCAACAGACATACACTCATACCCATACACACGCGAACGGATGCATGCACGCAAGCGCATGCAAAAAGACAGACAGACGCACGGATGCCTGCACGCATGCCGAATGCATGAATACATTCATACCTACAGACAGACAGGTTAACGGCGGACTGCCTGCGCGCACACACACACAAATACATACGTACGTACGCACGTACATGATACATACATACCTTTTGTTTGTTTGATTTGATTCTTTACGTTTTGGTCAACAGTTTTTCAGTTATGACGGACGGATCTTCCTGGGTTGAACCAGTACTAAGCAAGGATACAACGCAGTGACGCCTGTGAGGCTCGAACCCGCGGCCCTTCGGTCTCGAGTCAAGCACTCTACCACTGAGCCACTGCGCTCCACATACATACATACATACATACATACATACATACATACATACATACATACATACATACATACATACATTAGCCACTCCCCCAGGGAGGGTCTATGCTCCTTTGCTCCCTAAAAATAATGCATTAATCTCCCCAAATTGATGAAATAAATTCCTCAGCTCCCTGAAAGTATTTCGCCTGTGCTGCCCAAATAAAATCCCCAAATTAATTCTGCATCTCCCCAAATCCTCCCAAATAGAGAATTACATACCAGGCGCTTAGGTTGTCCTGTTACAATGTGGTTTCACACTCGTACTATGGGGGTCCGGGCATGCTCCCCGAATTGTTTTTTTTTATAAAAACGGTGCAGTCTGGTGTATTCTGAACATTCCAAAGCATGTGATTATCAACCTAAAAATCAACAACGTTAAGGATAATAAATTAACAATAAAAATTATTGACCATATTTTTCTTCAATATAAAAACCAAGGTTTTCGCATCTTCGTATGAAAATGAAATTAACTACATTTGCATTTTACAAGTAGGGTCTGGGGAGGCAACAGCCCTCTCACCCCACCCCCAGAAGCCAAATATTTATTAATCAAATAAAATGGAGGCATTTCCTTTAAGGTAAAATTTGTAAATTTATTTTTTTACTTTTTGCTGGGCTCCCTAAATCCTAAAACCATGAGCTTGCTCCCTAGCTCCCTAAAATAATAACCAGTGCTCCCCAGCTGAAAATAAATAGCCCTTCTCCGAGATCCCCTAAACCCCTGGGGGCTCATACATTATATGTCCATATGTATGCATGCATGCATACGTACAAACATGCAAACAGACAGACAGACATTTTATTTTTTTATTTTGTATTTATCTTGTACGTTCAAGATCTTATATCGAACGGACAAGATAATATCTTGTTTATACCAGATCGTAAGCAATGAAAAAACAAAAAAAAATAACTGAAATAAAATGTCCCTACTCGGGTTTCGTATATAATATTCTCTAGTCACAATAAATTGTATCCATGTATTTTAAAGCTGCTTTTTAAAAATAGTTTTTGGACAACTTCACCATTGACATGAATGGAAAAGTGGCATTTTTTTTTTAAAAAGTTTTTACTTTTGTATTTAAAAAAGTGCAAAATCGACCTTATTTTTGTCGTTCTGTCTGCCTATGTCTTGAAAAACTGTCTGGACACAGACCAGGCCCAACATAACGTCGGATCTGATCTGGATTCAAATTGTTTGACAGTCTGATGATTTTCCAAATATATTTTGTTTTTGAGAAATGTCAATTTTCAAGAACTAATCTATGCTTCCAGTGGGTAACTACATGTATCTAGCTGCATGTTTAAGACCTTAGTTAACATGGTCTTAACCTGCTCTGGCGACACTGCGCATTTGAGTGGCTCGTCTGGCGTTAAGAAAATACATTAGGGGCCGAGTGCATGACGAAACTTTATTTTAGTCTAGTCTAAGACCCAACACGGGGCTTGCTAGCCTCCAGTTTAAACCTGGTTTGCATAATAAAGGGTTGCCAATACTTGAAAATAAGCATGACAGTTTCAAAGTTTACCCCATCCCCTGACTTCTTAGTCGAGTTCAAATGCAAACCATTTAAATTTCTCAATAACTAAGTCAATTGTCACTATTTTTATCGAATCTATCCAGCCGTTTAGCAGGTAGAGGAATAATAGATACGAAACATATTAATGGGATTGTAGTTTGAAGCCCTTGGATTGATCCCCCAGGTGAACATAGGGGGTAGAGTTGAGGCACAAAATTGAACTTTTTCGGAATATGGTCATGTTGCATATCAAATTCAAGGGAACGACGAATACAGTAACATGGAAGCAAATATGTGCTGCCATATTCAAGAGTTTCATAAAAATTCACCTTATCCTTTCGCTTAAACTACCCCCCTGGCAGGTTTAAATTTCTGGAGGTTTTTGGATAATTTAAACTCAAGGTTAGCCAAAACTGGTTTTGTGCAATCCATCGGTTTAAAGGCTTAACCTGAGACTTGTTAAACTTGCTTCATGCAATCGACAGCCAATAACCTGGAGTTTAAGCTTAACGTTAACCTAAGACTTGTTAAACCTGACTTTATGCAATCGACGGCTGTTAACCTGGAGTTTAAACTCAAGGTTATCTTTGAACTTTTGTCATGCAATCGGCCCTATGTGTTTACCAAAGCCGTGACAAGATAATGAATTATATATTGGTAATTTCCCAAAAATAGGAATACGTTTTTGTAGATTAAATTGTGTATTAAAACAATTGGCATTAACAATCTCAAAGTTCTGTTTTTATTTCATAGACTCGTAATTTACCTTTCAGAAAAAAGAATAAAAAATGATGGGTCCCCTAGCTAATTATATTTCAGGAGAGCAAAATTTACCCCCACCCTACATATTTTCAGGATAAGTCAATATAAAACGTTATGTGGTGTACTTTTTGTCATTTATATCAATTCATATTACTTGTAGGAAGCAATTCATTGTATAAACCTGAAAAAAGAAGAAGAATGAATTGTATAATATGTGTCCACCCAGGAACCGACCCTGGTCCGCTGGTTCGAGAGTCCGATGCGCTAACCACTAGACCACGAGGTCAGATCGTGTGCCGCCCTAAGGACCTCGTACAGTCTCCTGTTCAATCTGTCCAAATTTTGACAGCCTATTGTTAGGATAAAGCATATTTGACAACTATATTTATGTGCTTAAATCAAATTCTTACATTTATTGTACCTAGCTAAAAAAAATGAAAATATTTCAAGATTATGCCAGGATATTAGGATATAGGGGATTAGGGTATTTTTGTGGCCAAATTTTATTTCACAAAAGGTCAAAGTTTCACCAGGTTTTCACCTAAATACATGAAAAAATTTTGTTTGGGGCATAAATATCGCGACGAAAGTGATGCGTTTGCATAAAATTCAGGTTGAGAAGATCTCATAGCTTCTTCTAAATAAGTATACTGTCCATAACTTTTGACTAGAACCTGTTGTTTATCAAGTTCATTTGAAGAATTGTAACCGAATGCATGCTACAGTGGCTTTGGGGTATTAAACGCACCTCAGGCAGTCTTACTGAAGGATTTCCCATAAAATTTGCCAGATAAAAGTTAAAAAGAAAATGACATTTTTTCCATTGAAAAGAGAGTAGGTTCAGCACCCGAATTATGTACAAACCTGGAGCGGAAAATCAATTTAAAATGGCATGTATACAGTATGTAGTTATGATAGACCTCAGTGAAC
This sequence comes from Loripinus fragilis, assembly GCA_964019695.1. Taxonomy (NCBI): domain Eukaryota; kingdom Metazoa; phylum Mollusca; class Bivalvia; order Lucinida; family Lucinidae; genus Loripinus; species Loripinus fragilis. Next base: position 39,246 of record CAXHUL010000060.1, read on the forward strand.
AGGTCTGACTGATTGAACTTGAAACAGAACAGGTATATTCTCTTTGTAAATCATTTACAGGTAATCGTCAATTGTCATGGACAGCATACTTATTTAAAAAATTCAACAACAATGAAATCTTCTAGGCCCGAATTCTAGGCAACGCATCTCTTTCCTATCATGTTTTATGCTGCAAACATTATATTTTCATGTATTTAGATGAATACCTGATGAAACTTTGGCTGACTGCGATAAAAATGGTCACAAAAAATACCCCATCCCTAAACCCTAAGGTCCTGGCATTGATACGCCAAAAATTCCAAATATTTTTATTTTCCTATGTGCAATAAATGGCAGGTTATGATTTAAGCACAAGTATATAGTCACGAATTATACATTATCTAAGTCACAGGATCTCAAAATTTGGGCAGATTAAATAGGAGAGTGTCTGATGTCCAAAGTTTTTACTGCGTGCGTGTTTCTCTCACACGCGAGAAATATTGGTATGAAATAAAAGCATTCAAATATCAATGATGATATTTCTTTTCTTTTTCATAAAAAATCCATTTAAATAAACTAACTTTCATTACAAATACCAAACGCTATGGATCTAGATGGGACTAAACTGTTTGCAAAGCTTATCTGTAGACGACATAGTACTCTAGCAAGCCGATAACCTTGAGTTGCCTGTGCGACAAGCTTGAAGTTTACATCCAAGATTAAACGTCAACAATCGCATAATAAAAGAGCAAAGAGAAATACTTAAAGAAGAGATGAAATTTTATCAAAAATATATATGCAAAGCATAACCAATCAAACTCAACAAATGATTTTTTCGACAATAATATAAATAAATTAAACAATATTGAACAAAATACATGTGATGGTCTATTAAATTAGGATGAATGTAAAATCGCTTTAAAAGAACTGAAAATAACAAGAGTCCTGGCTCAGATGGAATAACAACTGAAACTGAGTTTTATAAAATATTTTGGAATGATATTTAGAGGTTTTATATTGACCCTTTAAATCAATCCTACCAATGTGGTGCATTAACAGGGTTACAAAATCAAAGCATTATATAGATTATTACTAAATCAGATACAGATACTTCCATTAGAGAAAATTGGCAGCCCACAAGCCTTCTAAATGTTGACTGTAAAATTGCAACAAAGACAGTCGCAAATAGGTTAAAAAGGTAATACCAAAACTTATACACGACCCCAAAACCAGTTTTCAAAAGGAAAGAATTACTAATGAAAGTATACTAACTATTTTTGAAGTTGTTTTCTATGTCGAAGAAAAGGATACACCAGGTTTAATCTCATTTAAAGATTTGAAAAAAAAAGCTTTTGACAGTATTAAAAGTAAGAAAGATGGCAAAGATCATGAAAATATACAATCAAGTACCACACCTGACCCAGAATACCACATGAGATATAAACAAAAAATACAATAAGCATCACCAACAAGAGCCAAGAGGTCAGCCCTTACCCAGCAGGTGAACACAAGGTAGGAATGAACAGACGCGAAAGCATGAGAAACACAAGCCACCAAAAACACAAATGATCCACAAAAGAAATATCGCCTTGGAACAGTCAGTAAAAATATTTTACTGGAGGGCTTAAACCGGTTTCACAGCGCCAACCTCCCCCTTAGTTCAGATCATGATTAAATTATGATTATCTATTGAAAAGTTTGAAACATTCAAACGCAAAAAGTTGTGGTACAAATAACAGATTTTATCACCTTTCTTTTCAAAACAAAGAGGCGTTCATCAAGGCTGTCCTCTTTTACCAAACTTGTTTATTCTATGCATTTAGCCATTAACAAATCAAATGAGAAACAATAAAAATATCATTGGAATAGATATACATGCATGTGACCTTGAGCTTAAGAATGCACGTTATGCCTTTATTTTTGATTGGTCCAAGAAAATATTGGAAACCCTGGTGACAATCTTAGAAAACCGCAGCAGAAGATCTTGTTTAAAATTGAACACAAAAATGTCATGCTTTGAGAATAGGAGCTAGCAAAAATACGGATGTTGTTTATATGAAGAATAAAAAAAAATCAGTGGAGTTCAATTGAAGCCAGGGCCCTCGGTATGATTTTTACAAATACTAAAACAGATATAATGAAACTAAATTTAGAGAAAAAAATAGTCAATTTGAAATTTGTCTAAAACAGTGGCAGCATAGGAAACTTAAATTAATGGGAAAGGTAACTGTTGTAAAAAATCTTTTGCACGTCCAAAACTAGCTATTGCACTTTCAGCTCTGCCAAACCCACCAAAGTTCATAATAGGTCGAATCGAAAAGATTATGTTTTCCTTTATATGGGATAGTTAGTCAGATAAAGTAAAAAGAAGCACATTGATACAAAATTATGAAAAAAGGGGGAATTAAGATGATACATATTGAAAAATATATAATGTCTTTAAATATTAGAGAGTTGCAACGATGAATGCAGTGTCGATAAAAAAGACATACGCACTTGCTTCAAAAACAATCTATTTCTGAGGAATGTTTTACCAGCGTGGAGAAAATCAAATAAAAAGGCGCAATATAATGCTTTGGACAGGAGATATATTTGGCATAATAGACATATAAGAGCTAACAAAACAACTATGTACAAAACATGGTACGATCTTGGCATTATATATGACTATAATGAGAAGGCATTTTGCTCTTTTGGCAAGCTACGTGACATGTACAATATACCATCTCATGATTTTTTAAAATACCTTAGTTTAATACAATGTATTCCAAGCACATGGAAAGCAAATCGTAAACACGAAAACCGAGACTATCCAGGTAGCGAAAAGATCTTAAAAAATTTACTAAAAATAAAGGAAACCAATAAATATGTGTATAATATGTTACTTAAAAAAAGACGAAATAGAGAGAGCAAGGCTGAACAAAAATGGAACAATCATTTTCCAAATGAAAATATTAACTGGAAGAAAATCTACTCAATTAATATACGTATCTACAACTAACGATATGAAACTTCTAGATTTCCAGTAAAGATATTTTAACCGTAATGTGTGGCATACAAATAAGTTTTTAAGCAAGTGTCAAGTAGTAAGCTCTTCTTTATGCGACTTTTGCAACGTGGAGATTGAAACGATGCATCATCTGTTTTGGCAGTGTAGACATGTGCAATTCTTTTGGACAAAATTTAAAGATATTTTTGTAGCAAGTTGCTTTGGTGTGGTACTTGATTGTATCGATTCCTGATCTTTGCACCCTTACTTACTTTGATATATCAATTTCCGAAATTAACATAACGTTTGGGATACAAAAAAATGCAGCGATTATTGCAAATCTCGAAACCTTTTTAATCTTTACAGCTAAATATTTCATATTTGTTTGTAAATACAGGAAAAACGGCCAATTTGGGATAGTTTTCAATTATATTTGAAGAAACGGGTCCATATTGAAAGGAAAATAGCTCTGTGGAAAGGTAGATTGCATAAGTTCGAACAAGTTTGGAGAAACCTACTTGAGCTTCTGTAATAGCGAATTATACAGATATGCAGCGCTCTCTCTCTCTCTCTCTCTCTCTCTCTCTCTGTACCCAATATCTTCCAAAAACACCCTTTTTATAACCATCATTTAGCCCCTTCAAATCTACTCTTTCACTCGTTATATTTTGAGCCTGAACATTTATGGGATACTGGTACTTATCGCATTGTCTTTTGCTGTCTCATGAATATATCAATATATACTCAATTACAAAAGAAACCCATCAATCAGTTCTAGGGGGGGATATGGAAAATAGAAGTAAGAAATGAAAAGATATTAATGCCATATTCCTTAACAATCAGTTCTGCATCAATTCATTGAATAATGTAACCGATTTCTTAAATCCGGTCTTGCTGTTCGTCAGTGTTTACACAAGGGGTCATTTTCGAAAATGACAAGTTTCTCACTGGAGAATGAATATCTCGTTCTCGTCTAAATCAGTTCACTTGAATTAATTTCGTCAAAAACGGGCATGACCCTCTACTGAAGAAATAACTGCATAATAATGAGGTCGAGTCGTGTGCACGTAATGTCGGACAGAATTCATGTGAATCCGCGCCCATTCTTAAAGGAGAGCAACCTGAAACCATCAACGATTCCGAGGTTGCACTGAACTATCCCGGATGCGTCACCAGAGCACATCCCACAGCTGCTCTATTGGATTGAGATCCGGGCTTACTAAACTAACGCGTTATGTTTAGCTTCTGCACACACTCGGTGACCTCGTGAGAGAGGGACATACCAGTTATTGGACGAAGTGAACTGATTTAGACGAGAACACGAGGGAAACCAATTGTCTGAAACTTGTCATTTTCGGAAATGACTCCTTGTCTATACACTGGCGAACAACATAAACGGGTTTAAGTAAAACTGTTACATTATTCAGTATTTTAATGCATAATTGATTGTTAAAGAATATGGTATAAAACATGTTTTCATTTCTAAATAATTTTTCCATAATTGCCCCAAAAAGTGACTGATGGGTTTCTTTTGTAGTTGAGTATACATATATGTCGGTGAGTCAATGAAATATAATTGCTGAATGATGTTGTATGCAAATTGTGGTTGCCTCATGTGAGTAAAGCTGCTTTCACAGCAGGTGGGACAAATATCAAGTAAATTAGTAACATCTTACAAATTCATAATAGCAATAAACAAAAAATACATTAAATATCATGTAAGAGGGTCTGGATGAGGGGGTCTGGTATTCACTATTCATTGAAAATTTAGCCCCTTATTCATCTCATTAAAATTTTGGGTTATTCATTAAAATAAGACCAATTATTCATTAAAAGTAAGAAAGGTGGCAAAGAAATTTGATTATTCACTATTCATTAATTTTGTCTTCAATTCATTAAAGAAAATAGGATTATTCATTTTTTTAGGCTCTCATTATTCACTATTCATTATTTTTTGGCTCATTATTCACTATTCATTATAAAAAAGGCCATTATTCACTAATCATTATACCCCATCTAGACCCTCATGTAGGCGAAAAACTAATTTTGCGACCCGCTTTTTGCTTAAAACGCTTCTTATCGTGGACACTCAAATTTGTTGATAAGTAAGGCAGTGTATGAATGCATAATTATATAATGTATTTTGTATGACATATTTGATATTGACAATAAAATAGAAATAATAAAACAAAGTGTACATCCAATACAATCACACGTTTTAAATTTTGCAGTTACTTTTCTGCTTTGTCGACCAGTTTCCATAAAAAGAGAAAGTTGGTGACATTAAATCACAGCCGACCTTTATAACATTGATCATTCCAAATATTTGCTTTAAAAGTTACACTTACCCCTGATGCCATTCAGGTCGTGTCAGTCCCGTTTGGAATTAGAGAGGGCGTCGCTTTGACAAATTACGAAAAATTCTTAAATTTCACAGCTATGTTCTTTCTACTTGGAAAAACTAAAAACTAAAATAAAAAAATATGTACTTATAATATAGGCCGATCCCATTTGATAGCATTGTCATTTGAAGGTCATATTTATTGGAGATCTTCGATATGACATTCCTTTGTTGGATCCATAGATCTATATACTACGGAAGCCTATATGTGGCATTGTGTTTTGTGTTATGTCGTTTTCATTTGGGTGCTATACCTTTTTTCTTTTGTGTGTTGAGTTCTCTGTTTTGTGTATAATGTTGCGCAATTCACGAGGTAATGCGAAGAGGGAGTAGAAACGAGGAAAGAAAGGCGAGAGTATAAGCATTTTAATGCATCCATCGTAATGTTAGTTTTTTATATATTTGAAACCGATTCAGCATGTAACTATCTCTGTCAAAAAATCTACCTTTGATTATGCTAAATACTAGGTTCTCACTGTGAAAGTAGTCACATAGACCCAGTACATCCGATATAATACAGTTCGACTAATTATAATATACGTTTGACTATTTAAATCGACCTATTTGAATTGTTACAGAAATTAATTCTGAGATTTTATTCTCAATGTCTAGATCTGATACAGTGCAATAGAAAATAAGATGACATTAAAGGCAAAACGTATTATCTATCTATACTTAAACCAATTCCTAACCGATCACTTTTCAAATTCATTATTTCTGACCAAACGCTAATAAAATTAAAATGATTTTTGCCTATATATGTGCATTTTAATGGGCAAACGTTTAGCGGTGTTTTTTGAACTGTTTTCTTTTACTTCAAAGTATTAAAGGCTAAAAATCCAAAAATCGACTTGTTTTTGGAAAAATGGTTTTGAGAGTATAATTTTTTTATTATAAAAAAAATGATGTTTAGTTGGTTACAAACTGGTCTGTCCGACTTGACAAACACCAAACAATTGAACATTTGCTAATGGTAGATTTTTTACGCATTTTTAAAAATTTTGAATTTTTTAATTTTTTCGAGATTTTTGAAATTCACCACCAGCTTTTGACAAAATTGTTAAAAGCACTTAATTGTATTTTAGCACTGTAGGCCAAACACAGTAGAACTTTGATTTTTGGCGATTAAAGTTTTACAACTACTGTACACTTTCGGTTTCAATGTGAGAGTTTAAAAACCGATTTGGCAGCATACTGTTTTTAGCTCACCTGAGCCGAAGGCTCCGAGGTGAGCTATTAGTATACCAGTGACTCCGGCGTCCGTCGTCCGTCTGTCCGTCAACATTTTCAAACATCTTCTCCTCTGAAACCACTGGGCCAATTAAACTCAAATTTCATATGGAGACTCCTTAGGATAGGGGAACGATATTTTGTTCAAATGGTCCTGATCACATGACCAAGATGGCCGCCATGCCCATATATGGTAAAAACCATTTATCAATATACATGTATTAAAACATAGTTTTCTCAGAAACCATTGGGCCAATTGAACTCAAATTTCATATGAATACTCCTTACAATAAGTTAAATCAATATTTATACAAATTGTTTTAGTCACTTGACCAAGATGGCCGACATGCCCATATATAGTAAAAACCCCTTTAAAATTCTTCTTCTCCAGAACCAGAAGGTTTATGACCTTGAGACATGGTATGTAACATTTTGGATGTTGGGCCTACAAAGTTTGTTCAAATGATTATCCTAGGTTGACTTTGACCTACTTAACATCAAGGTCAAATTGCTTTCGATCGCTTTTAAATGTGATTTTTTTTGATAAGTTGATTTTTAGCTCACCTGAGCCGAAGGCTCATTGGTGAGCTAATAGTATACCAGTGACTCCGGCGTCCGTCGTCCGTCCGTCGTCAGTCTGTCGTCCGTCAACATTTTCAAACATCTTCTCCTCTGTAACTACTGGGCCAATTGAACTCATATTTCATATGGAGACTCCTTAGGATGGGGGAACGAAAGTTGTTTAAATGGTCCTGGTCACCTAACCAAGATGGCCGCCACGCCCATATATGGTAAAAACCCTTCAAAAATCTTCTTCTCCAGAACCAGAAGGCCGATGACGTCGGGACTTGGTATGTAGCATTGGGGTTGTGGGGCCAACAAATTTTGTTCAAATGATGATCCTAGGTTGACCTTGACCTACTTAACGTCAATGTGAAATTTGCTTCCTAATGCATTTAAATGGGAAAATTTCTGAAAAGTTGATATTTTTGAAAACTGTGGAAACCTTAGTCATTATTCTCACTAGAAATGTTTAACCTAATGAGACAATGGCTATAAATAAGTACCAAAGGTCAAGGTTGACCTTAGGTCGCTCATATTGGAGTTCAATCAATATATTGCAACATAGTTTTTCACCAACCATTGGCCCAATTGAACTCAAATTTGATCATTACAGTCGATATTTGGACCCAGGCATATTGAGAGTAGTTTAAAAATGGAGATGAGAAACAGTTGTATATAATTTGACTACACAAGTGTGGACACATCCTCCTATATGGCAGGATTCCACATAGGTCCACTATATTAAAGTATTTCCTCGAAAATTACCAGCTACCAGGACAGAAACAGCATTTTCCGAATGCTTATTCATTAGTCTGTTCAGACAAACACAATGAGAAAGATGTTCACATGAACTGGCAGACTTACAGCCCAGTGAAAAGGGGACTATTTTGCGTGGAATAACATCCTGGCCATCCCAATCAAGGGACGTAACTGTTGTCTGATTCCAGTTATAAACACATTAATACATTGTACTTAAACGACGGGGACTGGCAATATACTGTCCTACCAACCAAGAGTGCCAGTGGCATCATGTTTTGTATACAACATTATTATGGACTAATAATCGATAGTTCACTCAGTATCCTCGGGATAGGATTAGTACACAAGTGATCTATCGATACGCGCTAAGCAGAGTGTACGAGTTATTTTTTGCTTAACAATTGTAAACACACTATTTCGTCACTGTCACTCTTGGTTGGCACGAAAGTAGTAGCAACCTTATGCTTGCCTTCCAGTGTCGTCTGCTGATAGTCTTTGCATACAGCTTGGAACCAGATCTCATGGTATTCCTGCAAGAAAATTTCGGGAAAAAAGGATTTTGAAAAACAATTAGCAGGAGACAAAAAATATCCAGTGGACAAAGAAAGAATATTCGACAAAAAACAACAGCAAAAAAAAAACGATAAAACAATAACCCTTGTCCTTTTCACTGTGTATAAGCGGACGGTCATCAAATCGAAAGCGGCAGTTGACTGTACAGCCTAAAATCATTAGCGCAACGTAAACAAATTGTTAGGCGACACGGCTACAAGCCGGTAAATCCATATCGAATTTGAGCCGCGACATGAGATTTCCAACAATGTGGCATTTTGACAATTGTAGACTCGGACGAGCCTATGCAGCCTCCTTTTAAGCTTAGAAACTCTAAACGAGTTTAGTCAGTCGCTCAACATTCATAAAATATTCAAGCGTCTAGCAAAGGCTCTGATCAGACTGCGCGTATGTGCAGGCTGATCTGAGGCTTTGCTGGTCGCACATACCACATTGTTGGAAATCACATGCTCATTTATGCATTTAGATGCGGATTTCAGTATCGGGGAGAGAATTGAAGGCATTGTCAATTTTACATATCACGACCAAATCTCTGTGTAAATATCGTATATTCCTGCTCAATCATCTGTTTTGCTTTTTTCTGCCGATCGACATGGACAATTGCGGCTAAAAAGCCAGAACTGTGTTATTATTTCTGTTTAATTTTACATAAAACCATCGCTACTTCTTTATCCTGTGATGCCCAAAAGCAGAATCCATCGAAATATACTTTGCCTCCTGAATTGCAACTGTTCGTTCGTGGAGCCTCTTGCTATATTACGTATAATTGAAAAGTTTCCAAACTCTCTTAGTACATTTGAGTACAAAATTAGCATTGGTACAGTAATGTTTTTTCTTCAAATCTCGACAAAATGAGTAAAATGATATTTTAAATGGGATACAGATCTGTATAAGTCTGAAGACTTTCTTCTGAATCCCATTTGTATACTGTATATTATTATATGTCTTTATATGTTGTTCTATGTACAAAGTATACAAAAAAAACATGTTTAAACCAACTATTCATCCTATTAGACTGTCCAACTAGCAACAAAATTGAACGACTAGCGACGAATTTCCTGTAAGTCTTATTGAGCAGAAAACTTGTTATTAAATATTTTTTTGAAACATAACGACAAAGCAGGGTAAGGATTTCTTTGTCAGAGGTACAATATGCTTTTATATTGACAATAGCTTCATAAATTTGCGCAGATAAGCATGCTTGTTGGCTTGATTTGACTCTTTACGTACCCGTTAATCATTTATCAGTTATGGTGGGACAGGTCGTCCTGGGTTGAACAAGTACCACGCTAGAGAACCTCTGTACTCGAACAGCGCAGTCATCGCGTGGTGTTCGCAGTCGACGGGTGCACAAAATATACTTTTTTGGTTTACTGTGATCCATTCTATGAGCCAGTACTTTACAGCTTTTAATTTTCTCGATTTTTTTTTCATTTGAAATTATTGCTTAGGTATTGTAGTCCATCCTGGCCCAATAAGAGCCTTAAAATTTTAAAACCAGCAGAGTACCAGTCAGTTTCTGGCTAGCCAATTGGATTTTATGTGCCTGAAATGTGTTCAATGACTAATAAAGGTGTTTTTAAAGTAATCAATTATCATGTTATGTCATCAAATAATAAAGAATACGTATAAGTGGAGGACTAGAAAGTTTGAAATGTTTCTGTTTATTATTTGCGAAGCTGCAAGCAATTTTTCTTCTGTACGCAAATTTTGAGTAGTCAAGTGGACTGTCCCATATGTCGAGTGCCTAAATATTTAATTTGTACACATTCGTCAAGCTGTATCTGGACGCAGTCGATGGGAGCACGAGCGGTTTTAACAAAGCCAGATCGATCGAACTGCTGTTTATTTGTCTCCAGCGATGCCAAACCGTCTCGGCAACAATTTCAAAGCAATGCCAATACATAAAACAAGCTGTGCCACACTCTCATATAACCATTGCAAGATTTGCTACTTAATCTATCACTGCTGGGCAAGACATGCATTTTAGTACATAAAATAACCAGGGTCACTGGCGAGTGATACGTAGATTAAGGTTAAAATTTTACTGATTTCATAAAAAAAAGATATATGCGCTTTACAGAATCATAAAAATCAATGAAACGTGCGATTTATGGCATAGTGCGTTCTTGAGGAGTGTGCCCAGGACAACAATGACACTTCATATATCTCTGCTGCATACACTACGTTGATCATGGTATGGGGTCACAAATTACAGTGTACGTGTAAAGAGCATGCAAAGGACAATTAATATGCATGTTTTGACGTTCACAGGTGTCAGTGCATCAGAGACACGATTCAATATGACGTGTTGACAGACGGATGAACAGACAAACAAGCTGGTGGATGGTTTGAAAATTGGAACCCTCCTATAAGACCCTCCTAGGGGCATACCCGTTCCCTTGTTCCCCTGAAATAAATAGGCTTGTTTCCTGTGTTCCTAAAGAATCAAAAAATGTTTTCTTACGTTCCATGTTCCAAATATTGCCTTTGTACCCCGTTCCACTCAAAATTTGACCTTTGTTCCCTATTCCCCTGGAATAAATGTCATTTCCCCTGTTTCCCGAAACCCCTGGGAGGGATTACGTTATGTGGATGTCATATTTAGTGATATGCTTACCATGTAGAATAAAAAAGAGGCCAATGGATGGCCGTTCTGCGAATAAACGGATGGTCGGACAAAAGCTTGAAATGTCAACCCGATCTGGATCAAACTATTTGACACTAGTGGGGACGAGTCGATTTTGGTATCAGATTGCTCCGGGGGGCTTTGAGACCAGGCTTTATGTCCATTCTAGTTTTGCAATCATCTAGTTTGTCTTCCTTGTGTCTCGTGAAGGTTGTGTGGCTCTTCCTCGCGGTGCCATGGGTTTGTCTTCGGTTTGTGATTGTTGTATTTTCTGATCATACTTATTTACTATTTTTGACAAAACTTGGAGCCTGGTCTGGATCCAAACTGTTCGAGCCTGTACTCAGTAAGCACCTATTATATTAGAAATCAGGTAACTGGCGTTTCGCTGGCGGGCCAATAGTGGCCCGTGATGGGATGTTGGCTCGATATAGCTGTAATCTGGCTATGATGACAAAATAGTATGATGTAAAAAGAATCAGCATGCAAAACGTTGATAGTGTGTTTCTGTAAGCATTTTAAAATGAAAATGTGTGAGATTGGTCATACAACAGTTAAGACCCAGATCAGGCTCAGCAAAACGTCTGGCAGGATCCGAAAGAGAAAGGTCCGTAAGATTTAAGAAATGTTCAGGACAAAAACACGTTACTCAGCATCTCAGCTCAGCATGCAAAGCGTTTTAAGACAAAAAAACATTGATATATTTGGAACACGACGATACGTGTTGGGTATATGACGTAAATAACGACAACTTTTGCAGTCTACAGCAAGCAACAATATACAATTATTGACTTCAATGAGGAAGACATAAGGATTTATCTACCCGAAAAAGTGATAATTCACCGAGGCCGCTAGGCTGAGGTGAATATCACTTTTAAGGGTAGATAAATCATTATGTCTACCGAAATTGAAGTCAATAACTGTTTTGTTATATGCCTTTTCATTTAAGAATTAAAATTTTGCTTCAGTCTAAGACATCTAAGGACTTCTCACAAGTTTTAGCAACTGATATTAAAATATTTTAATGTAGTATTTTGCATTTTCAAATGTATATTAATTCTCTTAATGGGGAATGTAAAATGTTATCATTAAACTGTTTTCACAGCTTGTTTATTCAAACAAAGATAAAAAAGCAAACAAAACAAAACAAAACTGTTGTAAAAGTTCATGAAAGTCTTTAATTTACCTGTTGGGAGGTGAAACAGCAAATCATGTCAATTTCATGCAGCACATGCTAGTTTTATACTCATCATGCTATTTTTAGCTCTCTGGAGGGTAATATTGCAGAAGTGTCAAAAATATTAACTTCTGGAAACTAGTTCGAGCTGGTTTTCATGCAATATTAACTTGTGAATCGGTTTAGACCAGTTTCCAGGTAGACATAGAGATTTAGGAAGACAAATTGGGTCAATCAGGAGATAGGATTCTCTCCAGTCATATAACAAAGTAATTTATTTTATTTCTCCTAAAAGAGGAACTTTTGCAAACAGTGAGGCCGCGATGAATTGCCGCAAGCATAATACGACTTTTCATCAGGGTCTGTATGCTTTTTAGAGAGAAAAGCATTACATTTTGGAAATAAACAAAATCTCTATGGCCGAAAAAACGCTTATCACAATAAAACGTGTCTGTTGTGTCTTCTGCTGGAACATTTTAGAAATATTTTTGAAAACAGTGTATGCTCAGTCTGATATCGGTCAATACTGTTTGCCGCTCTATGGACAGCAAAATTTTTATCGGTCGACCTCGTCAGATGATATGCCCAGCCAGTATCCAATCTCGGGCCACTATCGGCCGCCAGCGAAACGCCGTTCGAATGGCGTTTTGCTTGCGGGCCGATAGTGGCCCGATTTTACGTGCTTACTGGGTATTTGCAGGCTAATTACAAAGACAAGGACAGCACAGGATATTGTGGACGAACAACAGAGGCTTATGCGAGCCTGTGTATCCGAGCATAAATTCGCTGCTCGCATACTCAAAGCAGGTATGAAGATGCAACTTTTATCCCAAATACAGGCCTATTTTCATTAGAGAGCTAGACATGCATGCATTAAAGCCAAGAATTCGTGTGCTAACCCATTTATACTGAAAAAAGAAAATATGTTACATTGTATGTGTTTTAAAGTTCATTGTTAAATAGTCTTCTTTATTTTATCCTCTGAAAAATTTGGGGACACATTAGCGTTGTCCATCCGCTGATATATTGCCATGTTACATTATGGGGATGAAACCGTTTCTGCGTGTGAATATAAGATTATGATGTGGGTAGCTTGGCCTTGCGGGGTTGAAAATTATATATTGTATACATTGCCATGTAACATTATTGGGATGAAACCGGTTCTGCGTGTGAATATAAGAGTATGATGTGGGTAGCTTGGCCTTACGGGGTTAAAAATTATTGCGGGATTAACCAATAATTTTACTACGATCACGGACCATTAGGAGCTCCAGAATGTAGAATAAGCCGAACTCCTGTAGAGCATATATCAACATATTTTCAGATTTAATACATGTACGATTAACAAGAAGCATCCCCTATAAAATCGCCAGAAAAAGCTCAATCCGCTAATCACAGATCACTTTGCTAGCAACTTCTCATCATAGACTTTGACCCAGGGGGAGTGTGTGAGGGGGGGGGGGGGGTAATCTCATTTTTTCTTCATTCGTAGGATTGGGCCCAGCATCTACCGTTTGCCGCCAGAAAATATCGGGAATATCAAGCACCCCAAAAAATATTTTGAAATTTTTGCCACGCAAAAATATTCTCACTCTGTACATTAACTATAAGAAAAGACCCTAAAATACACAGAAGAGACACAAAACTAGTCCAATTTTGTCGTGACCCCCCAAAATATCCACAAAATCTTCAAACCCCCAAAAATATAAATTTTTCTGACCCCCCCCCCCCAAAAAAAAATGTAATTCAAACATTTAAGCAAAAAAAAAATGCCCCGACCCTACGCATGTATCCAACAGTATCAGAGTCCCCCCCCCCCCCCCCCCCCCTTGTGGACCGTGATCGCTTTGTGGCTGTAAATTAGCAATGGAATGCCACAAATTTACCAAAATGTGAAAAATGTTTAGTTCAACGTGTCCTGATGCGTGGACTATCTCAGGGTTGTTCCGTTTTCCAGAAGTGAGATCATGTGACTGGAAATTATACCTACAATTTTAAATAGCTATTGACTTGTCATCTCCGTGTCGAATCGGCGCGAATTGGTCAATACCATGAAAGTGTTTTTGGACTGCCCGGGGAGCTAGTTGATAAGGGCGCCTGACCACACTCTTTATATACAAGTGCCGCCTGCTGATAACCTAAGTAAAACAGTTTGGATCCAGATCAGGTAAAATCAGCAGATGGCAAAAAGCATAGAAAATATCCCAGCATGCAACGAGTTAAATTCACTGGCCATGGGTTTGATTGGAAGATTGAACACGTCTGAATTTGTTAATGTGGGCATGTCACCTGCTAAGGTGTCGTTGCGTTGGTCAGTTAAAGACTTTCGACGCATCTAGTTGGACTAGAGGTTCAAATTTTGGTTTGAGTCTTTATCTTCATGCATACTCGTGTAAATTCGTAACAAAGGCTAATGCGAGTCTACACAGGCTTGCCTGGGTTTTCGTTGGTCGAAAATGCAACACGTATCCCAAAACACATGTGCTGGCTCAAATATGGCATGGACAACCCGCGACATATGCGTACAGTTTTCATTTATCTAATCCAGACGACTGTGTACAGGAGCACCTGATCATTGGGCCAGAACACCCGATATAGAGAACTGTGCGTACAGTATTAAATACTTCAATAACTTTGAAAATGCTCTACCCACAGATTTAAAACTTTTGTACATTAAAGCCCTGGTATTTAGCGTTTTATCTAAAGCAAGCATAAATTTCAGAATATAAACAAAACAAATCTTTCATCCTTTTTTCGGAGAAAAATCACATACTTCGTATAAATAAGGCACTGTATTGACTATCACTTAACCCACACACGTATTGTTACGTAGATACAAAGCTGTATATATTACTGACAATAATCAGCAAAAAATACTCTCAGAAGTAAAATATTAAGAAATTTATTGCATTTTTCAACAGCAAGGTGCACATTATCACGCCATTTATTCCACCCGTCGACTGTGACCACCACGCGATGACTGCGCTTTTCGAGTACAAAGGTTCTCTAGCGTGAGTACTAAGCAATGATTAGTGTGTCTTGCTCAAGGATACAAGGCAGTGACGCCAATGAGGGAATCGGAATGTCCTTCAGTCCGCCAAATCGTCAGTACATCCGAAATGCCACCCAGTGAGTTTCTTTACAAAACACGGGAAGGTAGGGTAAAGTCAGCTATATTCGGACAGACGGCTTAATTCGGACAGTGACCTTGTTTACTTCATATTTTAAATATTGTAATAAAAAATAATCAAGCAAACAGTGAAAATCCTAATGAGACGGCTCATAAGGAGCCGCCTCATCTGGATTTACACTGTTTGCAAATGTGTGTCCGAATAAACTTGAAGTCCGAACTTACCTGTCTTTACCCTATTGGTCTGAGGACAAATAACTTATGCACAACTTCATAGGATTTACACAAATCTCCATCCAATACAATGCTGCTGAAATGCAGCTGAAAGGAAACGTATAGAACCAAGGACAGAGCCCTGTTGTACAACTTAGAGAAACGTCAGAGAATATGCAGTATTCGCCATTCAATACAACACTGCTTAAATGCTACTGTAGGGTTATATGAATGACCATTAAATAATAACGGTTTGTTTTTAAGCCTTCGCCGCGGAGCTGATGGGGTATAGGAGTGACCTTCGTCTGTCCGTCAGTCCGCCAAATCATCAGTGCAGCCATAATGCCTATTTTCATTGAACATCAAACAAATGTTCCTCTCAGTTAAGTGGTGCGCAGGATTCGTGACTCAGCTACGCAGACTAAAGGTCAAGGTTGAAGTTTAAGGTCACGGGATTTATCTACAATTTCGTGTCTGCTCCATATCTCCTGAACCCTTTAAAAGATTTTCATTAACCTTCACCCCGATATTCCTCTTAGTAAGACTGTTTCCAAAACTGATAGCTCAGGTACACAGACTCAAGGTGAAGGTCACACTTCAAGGTCATTGTATTTACCCGTCAATTTTGTGTCCGCTCCAAATTTCCTGGACCCTTTGAACGGTTTTCATAAAACTACACCCAAGTATACTCTCAGTGAGACAGTGTGCAGAATCCATGAGTCAGCTACGCAGGCTCAAGTCAAGGTCACACTACAAAGTTATAAGATGTACCCTTGAGTTTTGTGTCTACTTCATTTCTCCTGAACCCTTTAAAATTCATTAAAAATTGGTCAAATGTTCATCTCATTGAGACGATGTAGAACCAATGACTTAGCTACGCAGCCTCAAGGTCAAGGTCACAGTTTAAGGTCCCTTTGACCGATTATCATTGAACTTCACAAACATGCTCCTCTCAGTGAGATGATGTGCAGAAATGCAGACTCATTGCCAAGGTCACAGTTAAAGGTCATGTGATTTTCCCAAAAATTTTGTGTCGGCTGCATATCTCATGAACCTTATTAAAATATTTCTAAAATGATTCTGCGCTGTCAAAACAAAAGGTATGCAGTGGAGGAATGTCTTGCTTTCGATAATGAATCTAAAGTTGGCATATATTAGAATGTGCCATCAGAGTACGGCATTGTGTTGCACAAAATTGGAATTTGACCTCTTGGCTGTCATGTTTGTTGTGTTTTGTCACTTTACCAATATGTCCTATTAAGGGCGAGGTTGGCGCCGTGAAACTGGTTTACGCCCTCTAGTAAAATATTTGTACTGACCGTTCCAAGGCGGTGCTTCTTTTGTGGATCATTTAAGTTATTTCTGTCTTGTATTTGTCATGCTTTCATGCGAGTCTGTTTATTAATGCCTTGTGGTCACCTGCTGGGAAAGGGCTGACCTTAATTGGCTCTCGTTTGTAATGTATAATTGTGAAGTTGTGCTTTATCATTGGTATCCTGGGTCAGGTGTGGTGCTTCTTTGTATCGATTCCTGATCTTTGCCATCTTTCTTACTTTAAAGGGGACAACAACCCTCATGATAAGTATGTTTTATCAGAGATAGCTTTATGAACCATGAAATTTGATACAAGTATCATCAAAACCGGTTGAAAATGGGCAAGTTATGGGCATTTAAAGAATTCAATATGGCCACATTTTAGCCGCCATTTTGAATTTTCAATTAGTTTTCAGAATGTTTTCAACTGCCTAATCACATCATCTGTGTTTCAGTAGGTATGCAGCTTTATACATAAGGAAAATGGTTCATTAAAGGTTAATGCAACTAATCCATTCGTTTGTCGTTTATTTTGATTATGCATATTTAATTAGGCTGAGTGACGTCACTAAGCCTACAATATGGCCGCTTCCATTACAGCCCATTTGCAAATATTCAAACGCCCACAAATCCCACATTTTTCAACCGATTTAGATGAAACTGGTATCAAAATTCATGGTTTATCAAGATTTTTCATACAAAAATAGTAATCATCAGGGTTGCCGTCCCCTTTAACACTTTCGCTGCCAAGCACCTAAAAAAACCAATACCTCAGTGCCAAGCATGTTTCAAGGACTCCTGAATATCGTGGGTATATGGGTTCAACACAGAGTATCTCCAGAACCATTCAGCCTATCCCTGTGAAACTTTTACAGAATGTTGACATTATATAAAACTTTTATTTGAACCAATAATAAAAAAGATAGTCACGTGACCTTTGGCGACCATTTTGGAAGCCATATTGAAAATATGAAAAATGCCTATAAACAACTGTTTTATGCAAAAATAGATAAACATCCATCTATATCAAGTATCAAACATCAGGATATATTCTGATTTATTGTTTCATCAGAAATAAATCAAATTATAGCAGTTGAAGGGCTTAATGCGTCCTATTTGTCATCCCCATGGACACGTTTTCGATATTTTTTTAATTTCCGCGAAATCTAATGACAATACAAACATGTTTGTAAAATTCATTCTTGTACAGAAAATTGCGTATACCTTCAGATACGATATTATTATGTCCCCTGAACATTTTGAAACACAGAGCAAAGAGTTGCGTCCCTTAAAACAGTTTAAAATAGACAACTATCAACTGTGTCTTTAAATTTCGACTGTAGTCGCGTTTGGCAGTGAACGGTAAATTCGACTACAGTCGCGTTTGGCAGTGAAAGTGTTAATTAGACAATGTCTGATTGGAGATTTCATTGAATCTACAGTTCCTTTATATATTTGGGCTTCGTCGAGAGAAAAAAAGGTCTTCGAGGTTTCCGAAAAAGCGAGTCTCCTCAGCTAGAAAATTGAAATTTCACCTGTTGCAAGTTTGCATATGATACTTTCCACAAAGCTAATAACAAAAGCGTTTATCAGACAGCTCGGATGCATAGGCTGGTCTGCGCCTGTGTTGTTCGCAAACCCCCAAAAACAGGTTTTCTCGCGGCTAGGCCCTTTTGGATTGGAATACAGGGGACGACGAGCGTTTATAACTAGCTTTCTCTTCTTTTTAATGCTTCAATGGTTTCTGAACGGAAAAATGGGTATATCTGAAAATATATGGTGCATCACAAAAGCAGTAAGCGGCTAGGTCACACTTTTGATAGTGAAAATCTTTTTCAAAAAAATGCTTGATATCCTTCTCCCCAAATGATGATTCCATTGAAAGCATCCAAAACGACATTTTTATTGACATACATTGAAAAGTATCGACATGTGTGTGAAAAAACATTTACAGCCAGTGGGACAGTTTTTTTCTTGATATGTCGCTACTGATTATGTACAGTTGTTTCTAGTCAGACAGTCTTATAGGACGAACGGGTTCAATTCAGGCGGTAATATATTTTGCTAAAGTAATGTTTCAATGGATTCGGCTTTTGGACATCCTATGATAAAGATGTAGCAATTGTTTCATGTTGTTTTTAACAGAAATTATACTACCTTTACCATCTTTAGCATGAAATATCTCGTGATGTGCAAGGTCTACACTGATGTTGGTGGTATAAAATAATTATACCATGTTTGTCCACCTGTACGTAAGATAATTCACTCGCTAAAGCTCGTGGATTATCTCCACGTACAGGCGAACAACCCACGGTATAACTATTACTTATACCACAGTTCTGGCTTTTAGCCGCAATTGTCAGTGTCGACCGGCAGAAGGGAAAACATGTGATTGAGAAGGAATATTCGATCTTTACACAGAGATTGGGTGGTGATATGTCAAATTGTCTCCCCGATGCTGAAAACCGCATCTATATATAGAGAATACTAGGTGAGTGTCTTTTGATATCAAGTTTACCAGGCAAGGCTTTGAGAACGCATGTTGACATCGCGAGGCTTGCCGAGCGATTCTACATGCGTTCTCAAAGCCGTCAAAAGACGCGAACCTGGTATTCTATTTATCAGTTTACCAATTGTTGAACACTCTTCAAACAAGCGATAATGACGTACTTTTTGATTTTGTGTTGATTCAGCGTCATTAGCGACGTCACTCAAAAAGTGCAACGTCATCATGACCTGATAAAGGCAACATGCCGTGAGATAGACAACGTTTATCAGGCAACACGCAACAATGCAGTTAATATGAGAGGTAACTGATAATATTAAATTTTGGTATGGACTTACATGTAGCTGCTAATGGCCGTGTCATCTGACCACTTGTTTACGTGCACACTAATGCTTTTAGGATGTACAGTCAACTGCGCTTCCGATTTGATGACTGTCCGCTTATACACTGTGATTTTGCAGGCTAAACAAAAATAATCCCACACAGATGTAGATACCATTGAGATAAAATCTTATTCCGAGTTGATACCCCATGGAAGAGTTTATGCCAAAGTATATCAACCTGATATACTGGACATAACCTTAACATGGAGAACAGTTATACACAATACATTGCCTCTTACTTTGTGCAAAACTCTTACTTTTTGCTATATCTCTTAACTGACTACCGCCCTGAATATTATTTGTATATTTCCTCATATGGCATGTTATGACCTGAGTGAAGAATAAAGCTATTTGTATTGTATATTGTATTAAGAAAACATCCCGTACAGAATGCATTTCGTCGAGGGTGGCAAATTTGCGTGGGCTGTGTCATCCGCCATGCATAAAAAGTAGTATGGCATATTTGCCCCGCTCCCAAACGATTTAGGAGTCAAGTGGAAAAAACATTTTTCTTACTTCTCAACCAAAACATATTGTGAGTACTCAAAAGAACCATCACATTTTAGCACCCAAACACATGTTTAAATGTAATCACATTTACGCTAAAAAGTTCACTTAACTGGACCTGCATGTAAGATTTGCGGTCTCTCGTCAGGATCTGCATTGCTTTCCTGTACAGAAAGGCATCAGATATTTCCAGGTACAACCTCACAAAACGTGGTTAAGGGCAATTGCGGGAAATACTTTCCGCATTAAGATCTTTTTAATTCTTTGCATACAGTTCGTTTTATGTATGGACTGTCGATTTATGAAATAAAAAGGATATGTCACCGCGCTCGATTTTTCATAATCTGACATTGGAGTGACCAGCATTTTACCAATTTTCTGTAAAAAAACCGAAGTCCTTATAATTAAGTTAAAATAGTTGTAATCGCCACCCAGCTTCTTAATTTTAATTTTAATTATTATTCACATCAAGCTTTATAGGAAAAGTGAAAAATTATTTGTTTTACCAAGCCATGACAAGATACTGAATGATATATTTTGGTAATTCCCCAAAAATAGGAATACAATTTTTAGATTAAATTGTATATTAAAAAATCTGGCATTAACAATCTCAAAGTTTTGTTTTTATTTCATAGACTTTTATATAACCTTTTAGAAAGAAGAATAAAAATTGGGGGCCACCAGAATAATTTTCTTTCAGGAGACCAAAATTTACCCCTACCCCCACATATTTTGAGGATAATTCAATATAAAACGCTTTGGAGTGTACTTTTAAAAAATCTGGCATTAACAATCTCAAAGTTTTGTTTTTATTCCATAGACTTTTATATAACCTTTTAGAAAAAAAAAAAGAATTAAAAATGGGGGTCACCAGACTAATTTTCTCTCAGGAGAGCCAAATTTACCCCTACCCCCACATATTGTGAGGATAATTCAATATAAGACGTTATAGAGTGTACTTTTAATAAAAAAACTGACATTAACATTTTTATTTCATAGACTTTTATATAACCTTTTAGAAAAACGAAAAAAAATTGGGGTCACCAGACTAATTTTCGTTTAGCAGAGCACAATTTACCCCTACCCCCACATATTTTGAAGATATTCAATATAAAACGTTATGGAGTGTTCTTTTAAAAATCTGGCATTAACAATCTCAAATTTTTGTTTTTATTCCATAGACGTTTATATGACCTTTTAGAAATACAAATAAAAAATGGGGGTCACCAGACTAAATTCCGCTCAGGAGAGCAAAATCTACCCCTACCCCCACATATTTTTAGGATAATTCAATATTAAACGTTATGAAGTGTACTTTTTGTCATTTATATCAACTTGTATTACTGGTAGGAAGCAATTCATTATTATAAAGCTGAAAAAGACGAAGAAAAAAAAAACAATGTTTAATAGGTGCCCTCCCAGGAATCGATCCTGGTCCGCTGGTTTAAGAATCTGACGCGCTACCCACTAGGCTACAAGGGCAGATCGTGCGACGACCAAATTAACCGTATATATTGGACACACAATCCGAGCACCGGCCATATTCGTATTAGTGGGGTGACAATCAAGGCTAAAAAGTAGATGGGGTGGTAACAAAAGTATAACAAAGGTTGTTATATACCAAAATGTTGGGCTTGGTCTGAAGTTTACCAGACAACCAGCATAAATTTTCTAAAGTGAGGGCGAGCTGAGAAATTCAAGATGGCGTCCAAGATGGCTGCCGAAAATGGCAAATATCAATATATACACAAAATCAGTTACATGATCATATATTTTGATGTTTAAACTATTCAAATGGATTGCCAAATGTTTGTTAACTAAAATAGTGGCTATGAGGGGTCATTTAAATTGTAAATGACCAATATTATATATGTTATTAAAGGATCAAAAGGTCAAATCGGTGCATTTAAATCAAAAAATTGCATTTAAACGTGCTGACATTCAGCCACATGATCTTTTCTCCAACTGTTTTGTCATTACATGCAGTAGCTGCATATCAGGGTTATTTCAGACACTTCATATGCAGGAAACACTTCAATCAGACCAACAGAAGCCATACTGTTCAATAATAATGTGCCATCTGTATACTGTTCATATATAACAAGCAATTCTACGTGATTTGCTAGCCGATTAATTTATACTTGCCATTGTTTGCAATGTTGCTTGCTGACATAGAGCCCTATCTATCTATTTATTCAATTATATCTTCAGTTGTAATAATTGAAAGAACTGTGAAGACATTCTCACAAATTCTTTCAGCACGTGTACAATTGCAAGCTTGAGTACAGGGTTGCTCATTTGTCGTACAAACACAGGCATCACTACAAAGATCTTCACAGAAACAAACAAGATCATTTAGCAGTTCAGGAGGAGCTAATGGTTGGCTAACCAATGTAGGTATATAATGTCCTGTATCAGTGTCAATCTCATAACCATAATCCGTTGGAGAAGGTAGCTCTACAATACTTGTCAGCGACTCCATCCAAATCATAATTTGGTAACTGCATCGTAGCACATGCAGAATGAAACTGTCGTCAGTTGGAGGCAATTTTCTAGGTTTAACCTTTTTGTTTTCAAGCACTCTGTTCACTCGTAGTTTGTTAAGTGACCAACATCCATTGCAACCATACAATAAACCAACAAAAGAGACACAGGCCAGGCGTGCTGTCAGCGAAAGTGAATGTTCTTTACCAATGTCAGCCAATCCTTGCAACTCTGCTGAATAAGTCATCATTGTTTTGAAAGCTTTTTTCTTTCCTATACCAAAAAGTGCACAACAAGTGTCACAGCCTGTGAGAGCATACACACTTAAGAGAATGTTTGTTTGTTCTTCATTCAGCTTGCATACTACATTGTGTATGGGAATAAATCTGGTTAGATCTGCATGGGTGCTTTTTCTTCCGGTTTTAAAGAATACTTCACTTACACCCATGTGACTAAAATGATATACAAGTAAAACAAACACATCAGTATCTGGGCTTACCACAATGACCCTTTTTGCATTGTGTCTGGCCTGGTAAGCAACATGAAGCAACATGCGTGTGTCTGCTTCTTCATGATTTGATCTAAGCTGCTCAATAATATGTACCACATCATTTGATACTTTCAGTGCCTTCTCATCAATGCCTCCACTTACATACACATGTTGGTTCATGTTGATGCATGTGTTACAATGTTCAGCTATATATAAGGTGTAGAACTTTGTGAGCTTTGCTTTGAAGCTGCCATTGGTCAGAGAACTTTTCCAATCTGGAATATTCATTTTTCCCTGTATATGTACAGATGTTAGTCTTGACACATCGTCTCCACGTTTCTCACGGGTTTGTGACTTTAGGCTATTTAACAGGTACCTGTCAAAGACAACATGTACAGCTGGAATGCCCTCACTAACACACAAAACATGTTTCCAGAATAATGAGGCCATGTCATCGTATGTTGGTTTAGCAGCTTAAGTTGGTACTGGTAACATTTGTATAATTGCCATGCCATCAAATACAATACTGTCTACATCTTTAACAGTTCTCAACACTGTTTCAGGCTCAATAAGGCTTTCAAGTTTGTCTAAGAAATCAGACTTCTTTGTAGATACCATTTTACCATCGTCGCAAAATAAACCTAGAGGCACTGTTGCATTTTCAAATGCCAAAACACGCTCTAGAGGAACCTTTTTGTATGCATTTATTGCTAAAAGTCTCAAGTACATCTCTTCACCATTCATTGGAATGTCCTTAGCTTTACACCGCACTGTGGTTTTGGGGTTTGACATTGTCTTCACCTTGTTTCTGGTAACAGGATCATAAAAGCTCTTTACAGGTTCGTCCTTACCACTGTGTGTTACAAAACGTTCCTCAACAAACTGCTCTAACAACACTCTGCTCTTCTTATGACAATGTAATAAACTGTTTTCCACTTCCTCAGACACGTGAATTCCAGTTGCAAAGTTAATGAGTCTGGTGGGAGGACTATTTGTCGAAAAGGGGTCCACAAAAGTTTCATCAAACATGTCAACCATTTTCTGAACATCTTCATTGTAGCATTTCTTGTATGACTCTCTGTCAGTGTGGTGCCTATTAGATACTTCTTGTTGAGTCAAGTTCTCTCTGAAATATACTGAATACTTTGCTGTTACTGGACGAGACATAAACCATCGTGTGAGTGCATTGTCTTGATTAGTTAGACCAATGATTCCACCAGATGATTTAAGGGCCTTATTTTCCGTAGCCTCCAATACATAATCCATCCATACTGAGTTGAATGTGCCTGGTGTTAGTTTTGCAACGAAATGTCCATGGTTAAAACTCTCTTGCGCTTCAGTAGGAAGGCGGTTCATCTTTAGGAAGAGGTAAGGCATGTGCCTTGCATAGATGGTTCTGTTGGATGCAAAAAAGAAAGGAAGCAACTTTGACTTGGCAAATTGATTAGCATCCCATATGGCATGTCTTGTTGATGAAATAAATAATTTCAGGGGTGCAGAAACTCCAGTCAGATAATCATCCCAAAATTGAAACAGAGGAATTTTTCTCCCTTCAGCTCTAAACTCTTCTAGAAGTGGCACTATTGTATTTTCAAGCAACACGAAGTCTTCTTCATCAACAGAGTATAAACACTCACTCATTTTGTTGATCATTTCTGGCACACTTTCTGGAATTTCCTTCGCGTTTCTTATAGCCCATGCTTTGAACTGAATCAAAAACCTTCTTTGCAGTGTTTCATCTACCATTATCAGCGCCCTCATTGCTCTATCATAATCCTTCCCAGAAAGTATGTGGTCTGCTGTTCCTTTAGCATATACATCTGACTCGTACAATAGATGTTTCAATCCTGCATCACCATAAAGGAAACCAATTCCAGCAAAAACGGACATAAGAAAGTGCATGCCTCCCTCCATTGGCACAACTCCCTTTAGTTCCACTGGTCTTGACCACACAACTTCCAGAGCTTTTGTAAGAAGGCCCATATCGAATGTAACAGGACATATCTCTTGCCCAAGAGCATTCATTTGCTCTTTTGTTCTCTTGAGGGTTGTATAGACTGTGTTGTAATCGTTAGGTGGTGCCATAATAATTGGATTGAAAACAACATCAGCAGTGTCGTGCAAAACGTCTGGTTCGATTCGAGATTGGAATACAGTCCATGGTGGCAAAGTCACCGCCCTATCATCACAAAATGAATCACATCTTCCCATGTTGTATAGTAGTTCCTTAAGTCTCAAAGCTTTGGCAGACTTTGGTTCATCGACGTTTAATTCATTCATCTTTACTGGAGGATTCAGGATTGGTTTTGGTCTGGAGCTAGGCTTCAAATAGGGTAGCACATGATGAAGTCCTTTTCCTGAAAGCATAAATAAGACATCAGTGTAATCTTAGGTAAAAATGCAACAACAAAAACACCAACATGTCAGCTGCAGAATCAATACAGTTAAGATTATATGTGACTTTACAATTTTTATCAGTATCAGTATTTTGACACAAGCTGTATATATTCTAAATCAAATAGGACACTTTTGACTCATGCTCTTATCTAGGATATTAAAATATTCAAAAAATCGGGTAAGAAAGAAGAAAAAGTCCCTGATTAGACTGTTCATTTAGGACTATTTTGTTTGCTTTTCCTGTCTGAGTAGGAGTTACAATTAACTGCCTACTAGGTTCATCTGATAAAAATCATTGCAAATAGTTGCGTTCCAGGCCAAATGCAAGGCCTTCTTCGGAAAGAAAAAGAAATGTATCATAAAGGATAAGATATTTTGTATTGCAGAATACATAACCTAGTACCTGGTATTATCGAAGTATCTAAGCTTCTTTCCTGAACTCTAGGAAACCTCTTTATCGGTGTTTGGTTGTTGTTTTTTACATGGACTAAGATGCTGGTCATAGCGTGTGTTGTTCTCTTCCCACTGATAGAGTGCTCATTGTGGTCCCAATTGTCACCAGCTGCTAGAATTAGATCTTTGCCTGCCTGTCTTGGTGTAATGTTAACTGGAACCAAACCACCAGAAGGAGTCGCTGTTTGAGTTCTTGATATTTCTACTGCTGCTGAGGTCAAAAAATGTCTCACTTCTGAATACGACATTGTATAACCTAACATGTTCAAGTCTTCGATTAGTTTTTTGCTCCCAAAAGTATGGTTAAGTACACTGTCAGACCTAAGTGCTTCGGTGTAATGATTGGAGCTATTAGTGTTGTAATATCACTTGAAATGGCTAATGTCTTTGGATCGAGATCTGAGTCATGGATATCTGCTCCTTCTATTAGTTTCTTATTACTCGAAAGCCACATTACAAATCGAAGAAGCATCGGATCTAGAAAAGCCTTCTGTGCCTCCAAAGTAACTTCCTCTGGTGCAAAATATTCATTTTCCAACTTTTTGGTTTTTAGCACTCTTTCCCTTAGTATTTTCGCTGCTTGGTGAAGAATGCTTAATTCATCAATTGGCTCTGAAATGGAGGCATCTGCTATTAGTTCTGGATTGTCCTCAGTTACTGTACTTAAAGTGTTTTTAAGAGATACTGTTTTTAGCAATGCATCACCAATGGTTATGCTCATGGAGCAAACAAGGTCTGTCAGTCATGTTCTTGGAATAATCCTTAAATCAGGCCACACCTGAGAAAGCAACCGTTTAAAATATGCTGAGCTTGTTTCACTTTTCAATTTAATATTCTTTTCAGAAGCAAGTTCTAAGTATCGCTCTTTCAGTGTTGATAATTCATAAACACAAAGATGGTCTTCAATTGAACTTAAATACTCATCTTTCAATGTCTCAGCTATGAAAATATTGGCTCTGCTCTTCTCTTGATTCTTATCGCTGACACTAACAAGGTTCCTATCAGATATGTATTTTGATACACAACTTTTAGGCTGTCTGTGGTACCTTGCTTCAGCAGCTACAAGGTCTCCATTTGAGCTTAAAAGCCTAGCTAATACGTCCTTGTCATTGCGTATTTCAGCTGCTTTTAACACTTGCGAATACAACTTTGAATTCGAGTTTATGGTGCCCATAACCCTGGACCAAGTCGATCTTTGCTTGGGGTTGCATTTCTGCCCACAAATAAAGCAACACTCCTTCCAGTTAAACATTTGTTGTGTAGCCCGTGAGCGAGTATACTGACAGGCATCTTTATCAGTGTCACTTTCTTCAGGCTGAGTTTCTGTAGCATCTCTGTAGAAAGGGTGCATATATTTTGAGCGACAACTTTTATGATAGCGTAATTGAAGTTCACCACTACAAATTTGGGTTTCATTGGCTAAAATGTCCTTTGCTGTTTCATCTTTTCTGTCTCTGCACACTGTGATTAATGTGTGAGGTTTCTTTAAGTCTAAGGAAGTTGGCGTTTCTTCTGGGAGGAAGCATTTTAGACAGAAACAACATCTTTCTGTGTTCATGCTCAGACGACGCTTTTTGATGGGCTCTATGGAGAGGTCTGATCCTGGGTCTTCCATGGTGTAATCAAGGCTATGCAATTACACTTAACTCATCAGGAGTAGATAAATACGGCAACCCAGTGTCTGAAACATGAAAAAGTAATAATTTAGGGGCGGATAAATTAGCAGGGTATAAATTTTACCTGGACACCTGTCCTTACAATGTTATTGAATGAGTGATTGTTAGCTGTTAATTGGCCTTAAAATACCATTTCTTTTATCTATAGGTAAAATGCTTAACTACTGATGAAAGACAACAGGAAAGAATTTATTTGTGCAAAGTACTGCCATCTTTTATGCATAGTGATAATGATTCATTCATAATATTTCTTGACCTTAAATGAACTTTGTTTACTAACCCCATTTTTGAATACAAGCAAAGAATAATACTCGTTTACTTACTTTATCTTCCTGAGCACATTAATTTCAACTAGTATGTACAGACAATGGAAATAGTAGAACTGAATTAAAGATAATTTGCTTTTAATTGCTTTGTTTACATGCCAATTTATTTTTAGACCTTTGTTTTAATGGAACCGGTGCTATATTAGAAGTTTATCTATGCAAAATTATCCTACTATATTTACTATAGAACAACATGAAAATACGCAACATTACTGAAATAAACAGACATACATGTAAAAAGATATCAAATTTAGACATACATACCTTCTGTTACACCCAATTTAAAGATTTAATGTTGTATTCGTCAAAACAAAAGTGTCCTTTATTTTATCGCTTTGTGGCCCATATAGAACATATTTTGTCGCCAAGCTTACCGTTACAACATAGGAAACGAGAAAAAAAAGTTAGCAATACATTATTAACTCCTGTTTTGTTAATACATAAAACTTATATGTTAAAACAGTGAGGGAATTCTGCGAAATAATGTTTCCAAAGCAATGCATTTGAATTTTGATGCACTTATTGACCTTTTGACCATATGTTACGCGGCAAAAATGTGTTCTGTCAACTTGATATTGTTGTTTTCCAATTTATAAATGTATCTGCTAGTTTAATTTTCAGTATAAAACAGAAAAGATTGCTTTTCATGGTATTTATGGGTGGTTCTCAGCCTTAAGGTGGTTTGTTAAATAACGGCGGCCATGTTGGACGCCATATTGGATTTCTCAGTTCGCCCTCACTTTTCCAAATTTATGCCGGCGGTACGATAAACTAGAAACATTTGGCAACATTTTGGTATATAACAACCTTTGTTATACTTTTGTTACCACCTCACTCAAAAATAGGCCTCCTATATAATCAAAGTCACCCCACTATATTCGCATACACTTGATAATATTGTATATTGTAATGGATTCGCCAGATCTTTTTTTATCAGTGTTTGGTACTGAGACGATCATTTATAATAACGGGTCAATAGATATTTTGGACACATTATAGTTACTTTTGTGTCCAGGAAATGCGGAAACATCCACCAGACGTAAACGTATCTGAAACCTGTATTGATGCGAATTGGAAAATGGTCGAAAGACGGGACCCAGACACTTTTCCCCCGTTTCCCGCCGCAGGACAATACCCGAAATTGCCCTTAACAACCTAAAAGCTAACACTGAAGGGTTTTTTTTTGGAACTCGGGATCTGTTCAACATCAGCTATTCTAGAGAGTTATATCTGTTTTCGAAATTTCTACACTTTGAAGAAATAGTTCGTGTTATAATGGCTGTTTGCTTTGAAATGATAGTGAGTGAAACTTAAACCACAGTGCAGTTATTCAAAAATATTTCTTTTGTTGCCGATTTTCATTCGAAAGTTGAACTTTTACTGAGTTAATGGTGTTTTTGCGAACTGGGAAGCTCACGTGTCACTATTTAACGGTTATACGGTCATTTCAGGAACAGTAACTCTTATTTAATTGTTTTCTATGAATGGACACTGCATACCAGCGTGATGCGCGTATGAATATCGCTGTTAATCAGGTCAACCACGTCTCGTAGTGTATTCCAATGAATGGAAATAAGCCGTTTCATGATAAAACCTGCCTTTCAGAATTTTAAAAGACTACTCTGCTATAGTTAGTTCTCAGAAATTTGATGTCGCAAGTTGAGCTATCATACCTTACATGTATAACCAACAGCAGTGTGCATGTGCTGGTCATTGCATAAGGATATATCTCAGTCACGCATACATGTCATAATCTGAATTACCTGGCACTTTCACATCGTTCCTTTATTAGATTTCTTGTAAATGATAAAGTATTTGGGCCAGCTCACTTAATTTATCACACCCTTTAAACATGTAAGCGCAGCCATCCACTATATTTGAGGGTCTGGATGGGGTAAAATGATTAGTGAATAATGGCCCTTTTTATAATGAATAGTGAATAATGAGCAAAAAATAGTGATAGTGAATAATGAGAGCCTAAAAATAATGAATTATCCTATTTTTTAATGAATTGAAGAAAAAATAATGAATAGCGAATAATCAGCTTTCTTTTCCACCTTTCTAATTGGTCTCATTTTAATGAATAACCCAAAATTTTAATGAAATGAATAATGGGCTAAATTTTTAATGAATAGTGAATACCAGACCCCCCCCCCCCCCACATCCAGACCCTCATATTTCGGTCTCTGTATTCTTCCTGCGTGTACGCTGTTCATATTAACATAAATGCGGCAGATACCGTAATGTATTTAACATGCGTGAAGTAATCATGCATGCACAGCCGTCAAGTGGGTCTATGCACCTAATTTTCGGCCCATATGTTCGTCCAAATGGTGCCTGCTTAAGTCGTCTGCTGCACATAGTTGATAACTTTATTTGCTTATGTTAGTACAGAGGCAAACTCCAAGTGTTCAAGTGTTTAATAGAGTCGGATCTGGAATGCTCTCTTTTCAGTACATATTTTTGTCCACAAACATTATTTGCCCGATTGTTGTTAGTTATTTCCCTGTACATTGTGTAAGTGTTCTTGCTAGTATGCACGCATGTGCAGTCTGTCCTTGAGCTTTCGGTACTCGGCCTGGGTAGTGTTTAATGCAGACGGATCTTTGGAAATTTATATAAAAATAAATAAATAAAAGAAAGTCAGCACCTATTTGTGTACACAATAATTATTTCAGAAAAGAGCCCAGTTTTGTTTGGTGAACGCTCTTGCGAGAATGCGCGCATGTACGATTTCGTGGAAAAATCAATGCAGTCGGAACTTTGGCAAGTTTATAAAACAATCAGATCCTATCAGAATTTGCCGAAACGACCCACCCTAAAACCAGGCCGAAAACGACCCAGCCGACACTACCCACGGCCGGAAACCTATGTTTAATGAATGTGCTACATCCGCTTTCCAGCGTCAAGGCAGTGACCGATATATAGGTCACTGGCCATTGCTACCACGTCGTGCAACAGAACTCATAGCGGCTTCTTTGATCTTAAACATTGCTATCAGCGAGCCTCTGCTGATAACATAAGCAGAAAGTTTGGTCCCAGATCTGGTCCGACAAAGAGTTTAAAATTGATCAAACTTGACGGTTTTCCTTACTTTTATCATACATTTGAATCTACATGTAAAAACATAGGCGCCGATGGGACTGCGCGAGCACTCAGGGTGGTCCCTGCTTTTAACAAAGTCGGGGTTCTCGCAGCTTTAAACATTCTATAGGCGTCTGGTAAATAAAGCAAATTTCGATAATCTCAAGGTCTATTCTGTTTTCATATACAGAGCCAAAAAACATGCTCTATAAGTTCCTTACATGCGTATATGAGCAGTTAAAGGCCTCAACTTAAACGGTAAGATTTGCCTTATGCGATTCTGTCTTATAAGACTCCTTCTTTGAATAAATACCTGGAGATAGTTTCATCACGGAGGGAGGTTTCATTGTTGTTTATGTAAAAATGATTGATTGATTGATTGAGTGAATAATTGATTGATTGTATTTGTGTACATCATTCGGTTTGTTGATACATGTACTCACATGTGGCTTGTGATGTAATGAAAGAACGAACTCTTTATCTGCTAAAGCCGAGTTCATTGATATGGCACTTAATGCCATATCTTTTCTTGTTTACAAGTTAAGTTCCATTTTTTTTGAAGACGGCTCGGGCATTTTTAGACCATGATACTGAAATAGGTAAAACAAACACCTAAATTAGGGTAAAGTCATGTTAATTCGGACGGTCAGCTAAATTTGGACAGCGATCTTGTTTAATTGTTTCATAGTTTAATAAATGTAATAAAAATAAATTACGAGGGGCATTTGGGAAGTTCTTAGCATGGTCTTTTATCTCAGTAGCAGATTTATAAACCCTATCATGTTTGGTATCGTTTAAAGAGCTATCTTTTTTTGTACCGGGCCGTGTAGCGCAGTCGGTAACGTGTCTGGCTACAGATGCGTGTCTGACTGCAGATCCAGGGGTCGCGAGTTCGATCCCGGCCCGGTACCATACTTTCGTGGAGATTGATCATGAAATAATTTCTACGGTCATTCTCCTCCCTTCCGCTGATTTATTCAAGAAGGGTTGTTGTCAGTTACAAGCGAAAGTATGTGCACAAATTACTGGTTAACCGCTTGCTCAAGCCTGCCCAGGAAAAAGTGTGGTTAAGTGAACTGACCGTCCCGCAATGACCATAGCTGTTGACATGGGACGTAAAGCAACAAAAACAAACAAACAAAAAAGGTATCTTTCCTCTATATTATGGCACAAATTTCATGAGGATATTATAATGCAGACATGAAAAATATTATTGTGAATACATGTACTGTTTGTATACTGGAAAACGCAAAATTTTAGTGGAAAATATATCATTTTACCTTTTGAAAAGTGTGCAGAACATTAACATTAGTTCATGAAATTAGATAATTTTGTACCATTTTGTAGGCCACAATCTGGTACAGTTATTATACAATTGATGGCCGAGTTGTATGTTTGTAATAACTAAATACCAGAACAGCAATACCTAAACCGTCTAGCAAGCAAAGCAGTGCATGCTCTTAGTATTGAAACCAAAATAAATTTTGTTAACCAGAACAAAGGGAAGATAACTCGTATAATATTTCCAAGGGGCAGAGTAAGTTTAGCTATAAGTTGACGTTCTGGTTCATTTCAATTGAAAACCGTGGCGAAAAAAAATGTAAAAACACCTTGAGAGTAGAAATCAATCAATTTTGTTGGTTAACGCGATACCAAGAGAAGTTCTTCTGCCATCGACAAACTGTGAGGGGTCAAGTTACCCCACCCACTTCTGTAAAAGTAGGGGTAGTATTATTTGGAATAATTTTCTTGAATACAGAACTAAACAAGCCACACTTTTTGCGCGACGAAATGATTTTTATGCAATGTTCGCTACAAATATAGCAAAACATTTACTCAATAGGCATTTTTCGTGCCCCTGAAGTGACACAATAATTATTTATAGTGAAAGTATAAAGAAAATTCGAAAAAAGTCCCATTTTTGAAAGTTTACCATTTCTCAATTAGTCAACATTTTCCGAATGTAAAGGTGGAGGTCGTGCAAGCAGTGATCGCATGATATATTCTAATAAAAAATAAGTTGGCACCGACTCGTTAATATGTCAAATCATGATCGCAAATAAGGCCCCCAATTTTCATTCGCTTTTTTCCAAGTATTTTGCTTAAAATTTCCGCCAGTATATAAAGCTTACTCATTTTGAGCATGCACTGCACGTGCACGCCAAGTCCTTTTTCGACAAAAATCAAACCATCAAGTAGCCGTTGAATTCTAGTTTCCTAAAATGTATTATTTGATAGTATTCTATCGACGCATTTTGGAGTTATGATGCCGTGCTAAGAACTTTCGAAATGACCCTCGTAATTAAGCAATCAGTGAAAATCCTGATGAGACGGCTCATTAAGAGCCATCTCATCTGGATTTTCAGTGTTTGCAAATGTATGTCCGAATTTACCTGATGTCTGAAGTTACACGACTTTACCCTAATATGCGATATACTATTCCAAAAAAGAAACGCCGCATACAATAATTAAAAATATTGCGTGTTAATGAGAGTAGCAAAATTTCATCTGCTATCTATCTTTTGCTATTTTTCCTTCCTCACATTTTCATCATACAATTATTGACTTCAATGAGGTAGACAAAAGGATTTATTTACCCCAAAAAGTGATAATTCACCGAGGCCGCTAGGCCGAGGTGAATATCACTTTTAAGGGTAGATAAATCCTTATGTCTACCGAAATTGAAGTCAATAACTGTTTTGTTATATGACTATTCATTTAAGAATGAAGATTTGCTACTTTCACTTTTGTTGTTAAAGTATTCTAAGGACTTTCTAACAAGTTTTAGCAACTTTTATTAAAATATTATAATTTAGTATTTTGAAATTTCAAATGTATATTAATTCTCTTAATGGGGAATATAAAATGTTATCATAAAACTGTTTTTACTGTTTGTTTATTCAAACAAAGATAAATAAGCAAAGAAAACCAAACAAAACTGTTGTAAAAATTCATGAAAGTCTTTAATTTACCTGTTGGGAGGTGAAACAGCAAATCATGTCAATTTCATGCAGCACATGCTAGTTTCACACTCATCATGCTATTTTTAGCTCTTTAGAGGGTAATATTGCAGAAGTGTCAAAAATATTAACTTCTGGGAACTAGTTCGAGCTGGTTTTCATGCTATATTAACTTGTGGACTGGTTCAGACCAGTTTCCAGGTAGACATAGAGATTTATAAAAACAAATTGGGCCAATCAGGAGACAGGATTCTCTCCAGTCATATAACAAATTATATTATTGAGGTCAGTAAATCCAAACCAGTGTACTGACCGAATTTTCATTTTTCTGTTTTTAAACGTGCACACTCAGTCCATTAAGATTTACATGAGCACTAACTACTGAAATCTCTAGTCGAACATCCCAAAAGTTTAAAAACAGTTTAAACCTTTGGAATTAAGGATTACACATTGCTAATTTGCGGTGACAAAATTGACACCTGTCGAACGTATACGTTCAATAGGAATGTTGCTAGCCAACTTGACACCACCGGCAGTAGCCAAACAATTTCGGTGCCATGTTAGGACGATTGGACGTCTTAAGAATCGTTTCCAACAAACCTGGACCACATCAGACCATCCTCGTCCAGGACGCCCCCGAGTGTTCACGCGACGTCTAGATCGAGACATCCAGGCGTCTCATTTGCGCAATCAATTTCATCTAGAGCCAGTCACAGCTAGGACAACGAAGGCACTCATAATTAGCGCCCAAACTTTGAAAAATCGTTTTCAAGAGATTTGTATAAGAACCCGACCTTCAAACGTTTGATGGAATTTGAGTTTGGTGTAGTATTTGCGTCCAATTAAGGAACCCGCGGCAATACTGGCGTCTTAATGAATTGAGAAACTGGCTTAGAGCAATCTCTAGCACCATTTTTCTATAACTTTTCTAATCACTGCATGCTTTTGAATTAAATAAATACCTTGTACAATTAAAAAAATCATACATAGCGGCGTTTCTTTTTTGGCCTAGTATATTTGGATACTGTAGTCGTGAATGGCGGTAAAAAGGTTAAAGGGCTAAGTTCACGAAAGGGTAAAATCGGCCCTGTAAAATCCTATTTTAGAAATGTATGACTATAATATAAATGACATTATTTCTGAAGAAGACGATCTTCCCTCTCTTCAAATACATACCAAATAATTTCTTGGATGCTTCCCTTATACCGCAAACATCCATATTATGACCCCCAGTTTCCCCAAAATGGCTGATATTGTGGGGATTTAGTGTAAATATATCCATAACAAAACATGAGGCCATTATTTCGACACCACAATTTTTGGCTTAGCTGTGCAAATTAACATTGAGAATCCATGACCAAAGATATTTTGGTGTCGAAATTATGGCTTCATAATGTAATATTACGTAACTTAAACGATCACGTTTGGCTATTTTGTCTGTGTTTGGTCTTTTCGGGCCATTTATACATGTTCTAAGGCTTACAATTTACAGATATGACTACATGATCTCATGAAAGCAGGGCTGGACTATTTTAGAAGCCGAAAATACGCCTACTTTCTCACATTTTTCAGTGCAAACAATGCCGATGCCGAAATAATGTTACATCCGAAATTTACATTCAGTAAGACACGCTCGTCGTACTGCCGTTAGTTTCTGTCTGCTTTCGCAGGTATATACTACCGTTTTTGGTTAACAGGATGAGAACTTGTTCATAAATCACTATTAGAAAAATACACGGGGTCATATTTTTACAATTAATGAGTATCAGCTTGTTTATTTTTGTATATTTCTAAAAGCCTATTGTTGTTTTGTTTGTATTTAAAAATATATAGACTTCAGTGCACTACATCTGATTAGAACATATACGTGGCCGTGAGGTTAAGTGCATGACTCGTTTCATGTTTTGCAAGGGGTCCTGGGTTCAATACCCAGCGACGTCAACTTTTTTCTTTGCTTTTTTTTCTCGTTTCTCTTTCATACCTTCTCAAAGTGCTAGTTTATTATATTATTGCAAGCTTTGAGGCTTATCTGATAGCTGAAACTAATTTACCACATGTAATGGTCGTTTTGTTTCAGAAATCTTCCACTGTCCAGGGGCCAATTTCATCAATAAAGTTCGTACGATATATCTTAAATTGTGCGTACGTTGTTTTCTGAGAAGTGCGTACGTCAGTTTCATCAAAACATCTTAAATTGTTCGTAAGAACAAAAAATTGCGTTTCACTAAAAACGTCGTATTTTTAACTTTGCCTAACTCCAGTCTCCAAATATCATGTGATTGGTCACGTGCGGACTTTATATAGCTGTGTAAAGTGATTTAACACAGAGTGAAAAATACGTAGGTATAAAGTAGAAGCATGTGCGGATCCGATTGAAGGCAGGGGGTCCAGACCTTCATCCCCTTGAAAACCACAGATATATAGGTTTTTATAGAAATTAGCAAGTGGACCAGCTGGAAAATAATGGATCCCCCTTCCCAGAATCATGCAAACTTGAAGTTTTCCGGACAAAAATTCCTGGAACCGCGCATGAGAAGACGAGCAGGCAACAGCATACCCCATTAAGAAATAAATCCCTTTAACTCGGTGCATATACTTGTGCCAAACGTCGGTCTGATCTTAGATGACGGGGTTTCCCGAAATCATTAGAAACCATGTCCAAATAAGGCACAAATCAGTAAGATTACCTAAAACCACAAAATATACTGAGAAGAATAAGAAACTAAAGGGTTTTTTTCCTAACATGTCTGGATGAAAAATAATAATTCAAGTTCATTATTTTTTATGAAATCTGATATCCTCAACATTCATCTATCAAATACAATTCACAGAATTAATGAAAGCATCAAGAACCAGTCCTATACTGTCAACAAATTTCGTATGCTCTCGAAATTTGGTCCTGAGTCGTGGGCATTATGGGCGGTTGTCTCGGGCTTTCTTCACAACCCGACGACTGATTGCTGTAATGCTCAATTACAGAGATCCCTATAAGAGGGACATACTATTATCATTTGAACATAAAAGAGATAGATCATATTGTATCGATAACAAAAATGGTACATTTAATGTTTCAAGAAACTGCGTCTCGAAAATGACTCGTTTTCACACGTTATGGTAACCCAAACATGTCGAATGGAGTTTCCCGTTTTAATCTTTGGGACGAGCTCATAATCTGATCCGACGCCACTGTGGTTTTGTGGCGTCTGATCTGGGTCTGCACTGTTTGCCAACGTCCCACAAAATGGAGGCAAGGCTTAGATGAGTTAAACATCACACCCTGCGTGCTTGAGATAACAAGTCAAAATTTTCGAAAATGTAAAAATCTAGAATGCAACTTGTAATACGGTAGGAACTGAGATTGTGCTAGCCCGGATGTATGTCCCTTCATGGAGAATGCAAAGTTCTATACTGAAAGCTCTTGTGAACAGCCCCTACATATACATACTCATACAAAGACATACGTTTCGAAACTTTATCGAATATTGAACTAATGGGTATTTACGAAAGGCCCTCATCATTGTCGTCCCTGGCAGTCATGCAAATGGACGATGGCTTACCCGTACCTTTGAATGTGTAGAATGTTTAAGCCCCGTTCTCACTGTCCCGGTTTAAGGTGCCGGTTCACCCCGGTTCGATGATCCGGGATGAACCGGGATGAACCGTGTCACAACCGTGGCGGCACCGTGGACAACCTTGGAGATCCGGGATGAACCGTGTTAAACCGGCTCATGTCCCCGGTTGTTTTAAAATGTTTAAAACAACCGGGACTCACCGGGAGTAACCGGGAAGGCTGTCAAATACCGTGATAAACCGGGAAGACGCCGGGAGCAACCGTGTCTCCACCGGGACGGCGTCGGGGCGATACCGGCGTAATCCGGGAACATCCGTGTCTCCACCGTGATAAACCGTGCGGTTCCACTGCCTATGTATATGTAATAAAATACAAAATAATAAAGAAAAGTCACTCCTGCTGCACCTAAAATGAAAGTGGATTCATCCAAATGATAAGGATGGGAAAGTCCATTCGTCACAAGTTGGTTAAATTGTCAGCAGTATAAATGTGCTCATTAACAAAGCTAAATACGAATAAATGCACTTATAGTTACTAAAGAGTCAAGCATATATGAGCCACGACATGAGATCTCCAACAATGTGGTAGTTGCCATTAGCAAAGCCTTAGATCAGCCTGCGCCTAGGCGCAGTCTGATCAGAGCCTTTGCTTGTCGCTTGATTATTCTATGACTGTTAAGCTACTGACCGAACAACTTTACAGCTTAATTGGGGACTGCGCAGGCTTGTCTAAGTCTACACTTCTCAAAATATCACATTGTTGGAAATCACATGCCCCGCTCAAAGTGTTTATATATTTTTACGAAAAAGCAAGACAATCTGGGCCTAAAATTACAATGTATCCTTAAAGTTAAGGAGTACTTAAGTTAAGTATTGAATTTCCAGGATGCGAAAAATAACGTTTCCAAACTGATTAAAACCAAAATAGTTTCATTTTTTTCTGTAGATCACAATGATATCTTTGACCATTAGTACTGCATCGGTCTTGGCAATTTATTAAGCATTTAATGTACATGTTGAAGTATCAAGACTTAAATTAAGTCTTCCTTAACTTTAAGGAGGCATTGTAATTCTGGGCCCAGATCAACAACATTTAAACCTCGTCGTAAGAAAACAGGTCTGCTCCTGCTTATTTGTCATGCAAATGAGCTGCGAGGTTACTTGGCAATTTTGCTTTCGCTACACAGATCATGATTCCTCTAGTAACTCGTATATGGATGTGCAGTCCAATTTGTGTCATAACTGTTATGCGATAGAAACAGAAGAAAACTGGTGTTACTCCACGTTTTTATCCTGGTTTTATAGTGTAGATTAGCACCGGGACGCAACCGTGGCCCTACCGGCATGTAACCGTGGCGCAACCGGCAGTTACCGGGACATCACCGTAAACAACCTGGGTAACACCGGGGTATACCGGCACGAACCGTGGTTCCACCGTGCTGCACCGTAAGTGCTCCGTGGTGAACCGGGCTCAACCGGCGTCTTGCTTTCTCGAGAACCGGGGCTATACCGGGGTAACGTCGGCACAGTGAGAACGCAATTTATTTTTTATAAAATGTGTCCCGGTGCATCACGGTATACCGGCTGTCCTGCATCGGGATGAACCGTGGCTACACCGGCACAGTGAGAATGGGCCTTTAAGCAATGGTGACATGAGAAAAAGTTCAAAAATATCCTGTTGGTTTTACTACAGAATGCCTTCCCTTAGACGTGATGGTTACGCATAAAGTCAGCTACTGACGGCATGGTGGTCATAGTCGAATCTCTTGGCGACAGTATACAGCGTGGTAGGAGAAAGGGTGGGAGAGGTTACTTGGACAAATAAATAACTCATAAGCACCAAGGAAAGGGGGTCTTATTTTCTCATTTTGATAAACCATATGGTATGTAAATGGTGGTCTTGATAGTACTTTCAAGGTATTTAAACCTTTGTCTATTGTTTGCTCGTCAACCTTTAGAATCGTGTGAAATGCAGCAGCCTTGGTAGCTAAGTAGTAAGTTAGTAATATTTAAGACAAAGATGTCAGCTGCGACACCTAAATATTTGTCTTAAATATACGACAAAAAGTAAGAAGTTCGCAAAGTTCAATAGTTTGATGAAACCCGATTTTTAACGTACGAACTTCGTACGATGTTTTTAAGACAAAAACACGTCGTAAACTCGTTGATGAAATTGGCCGCAGTATAGTAGTTTTAAAGATGCATGGTAATGAAAAAAATCTATTTTTCTTATAAACAGGTAAATCATGACTATTCACTGCCATGCACATATCATAAGCAGTTATCTGTGGTAGGTTCAGTATAACTGTAAACTGAGACTACCTGAACGCCCAAAATCAAGGTAAACTCGCCAAGGTTTGTTTACAACAATTCTTATCTATCTTTGTATCCACTATATATACTTGGGCCAAGCATATTTGACATGCCTTCATTGTATTCTATAAGCTCACTAAAAATGTAATTTTTGGTTCCAAAGGGGGTCCAACATTTTCCAGGGGTGGGGGTCGAACTCAATTGCTTATTCCCTATAGAACTTGTGATTTTCAAGGTGAATCCGGGCCACCTGTTACCCCCACCTCCTCTCTGGGTCCGTGCATGACTGATCCCTCACAAAATGATCGCGTTTCATGTCTTAATCATGAGTTAAGTTTAGTCTGTATATTGCACTGATTTTCCTATTGCAAAAATAACGTATTCGATCGCCAATATGCATGCGTATCTTTAGAAATGTGACAAAGTTGGAGACCGTTTCGAAAGAAAAATCGCATTGGGCATTCGCGATGTACGGCTGTTCGGATAAGGTGATAGGTCTACTATATATATATATCCCTCATTGTCCCCATGTACCCCATGTGTAAGCTGCATGTAATGTAATGTTAAGAGCTGGGGATTTTTTGGTCAATAATCGGTAATGACGCATGTTTCACATACGTTCGGCAAGACGTACAGCTGATTCAAAGATAGATGAGAACCGTCGTAAACACAAATATGAACTAATCCAGGTAATGTGTATTTTATACAGGTATATTACATTTACTGCCTCAAACTACAGTATTTCATTGACCGTTATTACCCGTTTCAATGGAAAAATACAATGTGGTATAGTCTGATTATTCTGCATCTTTGAAACATCAGTACGAGCAATCTGTGGGGTGAACGGATTTTTTTATACTTTGTCACACTTGTATTTGGATGGGGAGACTAAAGAAAGGTGATATAATTTAGGATTTATCATGATTTCAGGAGTCAGGCACATCGTTTTGAAAATTAAGATCCATTTAAAACTTAGAAGTTTGAATTATAATACTAACAATTAAACTCCACCTAAAATGTTTAGACCTGTTTTGCGATGATTTTTACTACTTCATTTTTTTCGAAATCCTTATCCCGATGAAAAGAATTCAGAAACATCCCTGCCAACTTCTCAAAACTGTTCCAACATCCAAGATGATGAAGTTACATCTGTGCATAGATGCACTCTGAGCATTTTAAGCAAAGCACAAATATAACAAGTAAAAAGATGTCAATCAAAATGTTACATTGTACCACCACAATTCACTTGTTAAAGCGATGAATGGCTTGTTCAAATACCTGATTCGCACGTGCGTTAAGCTAGTGGGGATCCGCACGTGCGTTAAGCTAGTGGGATCATCTCGGAACCGTAAATTTTAGAACACGTGCAAAGGAAAATGGCACGTTGTGCAAAACCCCAAACTTTGTTCGTACAAATGAGCCTGTCTGACGTTGATTCTGTGCGTGCACGGAAAATTCTGAGCATGCAAATGGCAGTTTTATCACTTTCATGTCATACACAACCTTTGGATAACAGGATTTTCATCGTTCACGATTTTTTTTTTGATAATACTTCTTTCTGACACGCCCATACGAATTTTACCCGTCAATAAAACAAACTTTGAAATGTTAAACGAGTTCAATTAATTGCAAAAATTTCATCTAAATACAGTTGAATCTCGTTAATTCGAAGTCCTAGGGACTAGAGGTTTTATTTCGAATTATCGAAAATTCGAATTATAGTGAGGTAGAAATAAAAGATATATAGCCCCCAGAAAGTATAAAAAATATTTTTTTCTTATCAAATATATGTTTTGTGTGCATAAAATAAACGTCTCGGGGAGACGTTTCTTTTGCGCACCCAAAACATATATTATTATAGAAAGTTATTAAAATAGATCATGAATAGATCCTATACTCTGAATTCAGTGTGTCCCAATTTTTTTCGAATTAGCCAGTATTTCGAAAAATCGGAGCTCGAATTTTCAGGTTTTACTGTACACAAAATCTGTACGTGCAACAAAGACCAGACCTTTTGGAGAAGTTGGCGGAAAGTCTTCTCTACAGCTTTATCGTTAACACATTTTGCTAAAACTGAAGATAAAAGCGTTATTGCGAAAGAGTAGCAGTTGGATTTGTTTTTCATTTCGTATAATAACTTATTTTCAATATTGGGAAATTGAGATTGACTGTCGTGGTAGAGTGCTTGACTCGAGACCGAGTGTCCGTCGGTTCATGCCTCACCGGCGCAACAGCGTTGTGTCCTTGAGCAAGACACATTAAGCCTAGCTTAGTAATGGTTTTACCCAGTAAGACCCGTCCCTACATAATTGAAAGAGTGTTGATGTGACTCATGGCAAACAAGGTTTTACTGTTATCACTTATGAATTACGTCCATCAAAAATGTTCGTTTTGTGTAAATGCTTAGTGTAAGTCCCATTATCATACAAGTTTACAAGTTTATTCAGAAATATAGCACAATAAGCCAAATTTGGCCCATGAGTACTTAATAACTTAGCATACAATCTAAATACAATACAATCACAATGATCAAATGAATGTGGTATTTTATGCTTACACAAATGAATGTACAACTGTGTATATATCTCTACCATGCGCTCAATAAGCTGTGTTCATGAGAAGATAATAAAATGTTGAGAAATATGCAACATACATACACGCAGGTATACACACACATTCATGCCTGTATGCATGCATGCATGCAGTCTGCAGGTATCTTATCCCTGCTGGCTGCAAGCATGCACATCCTGTCTTGGCCCTGTGTGCGTCCACATGTGTGTATCTTC
This sequence comes from Loripinus fragilis, assembly GCA_964019695.1. Lineage (NCBI taxonomy): Eukaryota > Metazoa > Mollusca > Bivalvia > Lucinida > Lucinidae > Loripinus > Loripinus fragilis. The sequence goes on from CAXHUL010000060.1 coordinate 82,139, forward strand.
TTAAGCTACTGCTAAATAAACCAATCCTAACTTTGCTTGTAACCAATTAGTATTAATTAATTTGAGATTACCTGTTCACTTCTGAATTTAAATGCTTTATAAATATAAATACCTAGATTCGTTAATAACTTTTTGTTGTTTGAATTAAATAATTCAATTAGTTTTGGAATGTTTGGTCTATTCCAATAATATCTTGGAATATAAGTTTTCCTTATACCATCGTGTAATTTGCATTCGAAAAGGAAATGGAATTCGTCCTCCAAAGAGGTGCAAAAACGGCATTTCCTTTCCTCGAGAGGTATTGGATGTGGCTTGTTCCATCTGCCTGTTTCCACGGCTAATCTGTGTGATGAAAGCCTAAGTTTTATCAAGGAGTATTTATATTTTGGAACTCTTATAAGATCTAAATAATCATGAAATTGGAAAGATCCAAACAAATTGAAAAAACGAGCTCTGCTGTGTGTTTGTAATCGGGCATTAGTGTTTTGGACATAATTGTCTGTAAGCCTTTGCTTAAATAACGATATAAATACATTGTAGTTTCCCACCCCCTGTTGTACCCAAACTTCATAAAACCCGAGCTCTGACAACAAGTTCCTGACTAATACTGCCCAGTTAACCTTATTTGGGTGTGCTTCTACATCTTGCAACATGAAGTTATAAACGTGCTTAATATATTTAGTGTCTTGTGAAGTCAAAATCTTAAACCAGTAATTTATTATCTGTACCAATCGTTTTGTGCGTAAAGTTTGTCTACCCAATTCTGCATATACCAAATCATTTGGAGTACTAGTTTTAACCCTTAAAATAGTTTTCAAAAAACGCAAATGCACTCGTTCTATTGCTGGAGCCTGTATAAATCCCCAAACATCTGCCCCATAACAAAGAATCGGTACTATCAATTTATCAAAGAGATCTAGTCTGTGTTTTATCGAAATGTCAGTGAATTGGTATAAATATTTGTTCATTTTAAAAATTGCCTTCAGTCCTTTACCAGCTAAACAATTTTGTGTTTCATGAAATGAGCCTCCTGTTGTAAATGTGACACCAAGATATACAAATTTATTAACAATTTCAAGCTCTGCTCCGTCATAATAGAATGATATGTTATCCCGTAATCTACCCCCTTTTCTGAAAACCATAACCTTTGTTTTTTGAGTGTTGACCTTCAATTTCCATCTTTTACAATAATTTTCGAGAATATTTAGACTTAATTGTAAATTTTCTTCATCATTTGCAAATAAAATTATGTCGTCAGCATACAAAAGTAGAAAGAGTTTAAGCATCCCAATGTCAACCCCTTCCGCACCCTTAAGAATATATTCCCTTTCGATATCATTTAAGTACATTGAAAAGAGTATGGGAGATAAGCATTCTCCCTGTCTGACCCCTAAACAACAGGTGAAATCACTACTTACACGATTATCAAACTTTACTCTTGACTTTAAGTTTGAATAAATTGACTTGATAACATTTAACATTTTTCCACGAACGCCAATCTCCACAAGTTTAAACCACAAAATGTCATGCACAATATAGTCAAATGCTTTTTGAAAGTCGACAAAAGCTGCAAATAATTTTTCATTATTATTAATGCAATGTGAAATTAAGCCATGCAAAATAAAAATATTGTCGGTCGTGCCCATACCTTTTCTAAAACCTGCCTGTGCTTCAATATAAACATTATAATTTTCAGCCCAATCATTCAACCTATTGTTAAGAATAGAAGTAAACAATTTACCAACAACACTGAGCAACGTAATGCCTCGATAATTTTCAACGTTTTCGATGTCCCCCTTTTTAAAAATAGGAACGATAAAACCCTCGCCCCAAAGGCCTGGGTAGGTCCCAGTCGAAATAATGACATTAAACAGTTTATGTAAGTAAGGTCTCAACACATGAAAGCCATATTTCAAAAACTCATTTATAATTAGGTCTGGCCCTGCACTCTTTGAATTTTTTAGATTTCTTACCGCTTTGTTTATTTCGCCCATTGAAATTTCTACATCCAGCTCCTGAAACATTACCTGAAATTCATCTTTTACTATCCTCTCATTAAAGTAAATAATATCGTCGTCCGGCTGGAAAAAACGATCGTCTGGATTATTTATGGCTTTGAAATAATCATAGAAATTGTTTGCTGATACCCCAGATGCCTTCCGTTGACCCCCTGCATTTTTTAAAAGTTTCCAATATTCTTTAGCGTTTTTAAATCTCATATTTTCCAATTTGCGAGTTTGCTGCTTAGCATGTGTGAATTTCGCCTTGCGCACATTTGATTTAAAAATAGATCTTGCCCTTGTCATGTTTTTGCAGTTAATTTCACTCTTATCATTTCTAAATAAATTTAAACATCTATAAAATTCTAACCTTGCACCCCTGCAATCATCATTAAACCATTTATTGTCACTTTTCGAATGCGCCGACACATCGGAGGAACACACGCCGTTTGCATGGTGTGATATTTCTTTCTTAAATAACGGTCCGCACACCGTGTCCAACAGATTATTGAAACTATTTACATTTTCATCAATCGCACTTTGGTCTGACGCATTCGACAAATGATCGGATAATTGGTTTAATTTTGTAATAAAACTACCTGAAGTAAGCTCCCTATTATAGCTTTCACTCCGATCAGTGCTCCAGATATACCTATACTGAAGAGGAGATGTATTTTCTTCGATTGAAGCATTCCCATCTCTTACCTGTGACACCCTAGAGAGCCCAAAAGATATCAAACAATGATCTGATAGAATATTGGGGTCATATACCTTCATATACTCGATATGATCAAAGAGATATTGAGTGGCAAGAACATAATCAACAACGCTGCTTCCTCTGTCAGTCAGGTATGTGTACTTTCCAGACTCAGCACCAAACCTCCCATTTACGATTCTCAGACCACTCTGTTTGCAAAGGTCCAGAAGACACGTGCCAAATTGATTTGTGCCCGTGTCTGCTGACATTCGCGACATAGGCGTATCTACGCTGTAGTCATCCGGAAGTACATCTACATGATCGACCGAGTCATCTTCAACAAAATCTGCTAAATTGGCAGTCCGTGCATTTAAATCGCCGCAAATAAGAAACTGACATCTATTATTTGACTGCTCTTCGAAACTGACAATACTTTGCAAAATTCTATCAAAAATATTTAAGTCATCATCTAGTGTTTCTCTGCTTGAGCCAATTGGGCTGTTATAACTCAGACATAAGTATGTTGGCTCGTTTGATGAGAGAATGTCACCACTTATGCATAACCAGATTTGATCATCTTTGTCTGTTTTTACAAGTGTCACATGCTTATTTAAGGAATTGGCTACATATACTACTATCCCGCCAGAGTCTCTTTTCGATGACTTTTTCTTAGCCACCCTATGTAAAACATAATGCTCAAATCCGTTTACAACCAGATCAGATTGCGCATTAGTCCACGTCTCAGTGAATATTACTATGTCATGACTGTGAAATATAGATTTAATTTCAGAAGAATGTAACTTATTTACATATTTACTAACTAAACACTGTACATTTAATAACGCAAATTTAATTTGCACATTTCTCAAACTGTCCTATTTTCCCGTAGTTTGCGTTTGACACAGTGGATTTTGCTCATGAATTTCACGCTGACTGTCATTTGTCTGTGTGTTTATAATTTGCTCCTCATTGATTGGCTGGTTTACATTTAATGATGACCTTTGTGTATTCGCACGCCTACCTGGGCGTGGATTAGCAACAGGTTTCACTTTCGGAGTAGCTTTTACGGATACCCTTTTCTTCGGATTAGAATGAGAGGTAGGTTTGTTTACTTTTCTTTTTGGTGCTGGTTTGTTCTGTTTTGTCTCGGTATTTCCAGCCTGCCTCTGCGGTTGCAGGATAGACTGGGAACACTGTGACATGTCCGACTCCGACTGCGAAAGCTGTCCCGCTGACCCTGTATTGCTATCACGTGGTTTTGTATTTTCAGACATTTGTTTACGCGTAGTATTTCTGAAACCACTAGTAGTACCACTTGTAGTAGTAGTAGAAGTGGCCGTTACAGAAATACTAGGCGTTGACCTGCTTTGCCGGCTCAGGTCACACTGCATATCCAGTTCACTATTTCCGCGGTTTTCACGATTCACACATGGGTCGCGCTGTAACAATTCCATACGGTTTGTTTTTAGGCACTCTGACCAGCCAGGGAATAAATCCTTGACAACTCTGGAGTTCACAACAAGTTTTGCAGGATAAACTATCGAGACACGGTTCCGCTCATTGCGCTTGTATTCTTTGTACTCTGGCCAAAGGGTCTTCCGAGCATTCCTGATCTCTGTCGGCATATCTCGCTCTATCCAAAAACCTGTACCTCGTAGCGATTTTGCTTTATCAAGTATACGTTCAGTGTCCGGATAACTGCTGAATGCTGCTATCAAGGGTCGTCTTGTAGCGCTGGGCCCACTCCGAACTCTTACGCGCGGCCCCAATCTATGGGCTCTGTCTATAGGCGCCCATATTGGATCGATTTCCAACTCATTGGCAAGGAACTGATTGACAATGTCTTTACTATTTTCATTCACAACATCAGCAAGCCCGTGAAAGATAAGGTTATTGCGGCGGCTACGAGCCTCAATATCAATGGATTTATAGGTAAGTATTTTTAACTGTTCATCATGTTTACTGCTATGTTCTTCCAAGCGGTTTATCATACTTTGACAAGCCTGCCCCACTTTAGCGAGGCGGGGAGAATAAAAAATAGCAGCTTACCATCGGCCCAGCAATGTGCAATTACCTTTCGCCGTTGGCCGATAGTGGTTAGCTGGGACTTTATCAAAAACGTGTGATTTTACAAAACATGCACATGAAACTTCTACGCCGTCTTTAATTTGAGTGGGCAGTATCAGGGAAGGTTCTGAATAGTCTGTTCGAATGCTCAATCTAGCCTGCACCTACGCTGGTCGCCAATGATAAAAAACATAAATATCTTCTGAGCTGACTTAACCCTTAATGCGCCAATCGCAACAAAAGTCGTATGCTTTCTCGTCTGCTGAAATGTTGAAGAATCCTCTGTGGAAAACAGTGTGGACCCAGATAAGACTGCTCCTATAGGAGCACTCTGTTCTGGATCCACACTGTTTGCTTCTATACTTAATTCGTCAGTAATGGTAGGGAATTATTTGCAGCAGATGACTTCAGCAGACGACATTTTCAGATGCATTTTTTTTCTTGGCGCTTTAAGGGTTTAATATTACAGCATCGCTATACAATAAGTTACCACGCCCGGAAAACCCAACTATATATATATATATATATATATATATATATAAGCACGGGTATTTAAGATCAGTCAGAATGACAAGCTCCTGTCTGAAAATGACGAGACTACCGTAAAATGACCACTCTGCATTCAATTGCATAAAATGCGGTACGCGCATCAGTAATATTGTGTGCATACAGTTTTAATATGCTTTTTCTCGGACCCGCGAAGCATGGTCGGCAGAGTTCTATTTATAGTCTGACTTCTATGGACTACTCTTGAGGGTGGCGGGGGCAGGGGGGGGGGGGGGGTATGAGTCATGAGTTTGAACCCTTGTACAGTTTTGTTGAAATTATTTTCTCTCTTCTACTGATTCTGATGAGAGTATTTAGTAAGTACTTGATACTGATACACCGTTTCTAAAGCAGCGGTATAGGATACATTGACCGCTACCGTGATATGACTACAATTGATGAAAAATACATGGACATAAAGCCTCGAACAAATATGCACATTTCAGAGGGTTGGCGGGCGTATCGCCATGATAGACTGTTTATCGAGGTTTATAATACATTTTGGCACAAATTTGGGTGCGACACACACCTTTTAACATAAATTTGTTAACCAAACTTAGCGACGTCTTTGGCGTTACATTGCAATGTAAATGGCGTTACTTTTTGCGCAAAATTACAGAGGGTCGTTGTCTTTAGAAACCCATAGTTATCACAATTTAAGCACTAGGCAGATAAAATTTCGATTTTTATCAATGAAATAAACCATATAAACATATTTTAAGTCAGTTTGCATTTTTATGGCAGGGCCGATTTCACCCCTTCGTGAACCTAGCCCTTATCACCCTCTAGATAATAGTACAGAAATTCATTTCTTTTCGGTCGGTCTTTCTTGTGATATTATTGTTCAGTCTAAAGCATGTATCACGGGATTTTGGTTTTAAACGTTCATGCTGAAAGTATGTTTCTAATAATAGTTTTTAAGTCACGCTTTTCAGTAGTCTTGTGCTCAAGGAAGCATGCTATATAAGGAAAATCAAGGCGTATTGATATCAGTCGACGTTTTTGCTTCAGACAGAACTGTATGAGGTATTATATTTTCCTTGCTCGTCAATTTTTTATTGAACCAGTATATTATACGCATATCAGACCCTTTATGCATTCTTTTCTCCGTATTTTGAATGTTTAAGTTTATTATAAAGTTTAAATATTCATAGACTGTTAGAGTTGGTAGATGGTCGCTGGTTCACCATTTGTATCGAGTTGTTTTCAAGAATAATTTAGTGGACAAGTAACGATTTTATGCGTTTCAGAAAGGCAGGAAATCTATGTCTTAACGTAACCTGTATATACTGTATTTTAGGATCATAAGTGTTCTGAAGCATGTTAAAAAGGGAGGGGGGTAAAGGCATTTTATAATATGAGAAATTCGGTTATACGTAGTTTTTTGGATAAAGCATTTCAGTTTTCCTAGGTGGTTTTAAGAATTAAATTTTTGACAAAACAGAGTAAACATAATTAAAGAGTGAGTAAACCCTCCTGGGACGAGAGCAATTGTGGGTCCACAAAATGCTTCCCTACACAATATGCTCCTTTTAGTAGCATATTGTGTACCCTGCATACACAATATGTTCCGCTGGAGCATTTTGTGTACCCTGCATACACAATATGCTACCAGAGGAGCATATTGTGTAGGGTCGGTACATATACTAGGCCAAAAAAGAAACGCCGCACATAAAGATTAAAAATATTGCGCGTTAAATGAGAGTTACAAAATTTCATCTGCTGTCTGTGTTGCGCTATTATTCCTGCCACACATTATTCTCATTGTTTTGTTGAGCTCAATCAACCTAAACCAGTGTACTGGCTGTCTTTTTATTTTCAAGTTTTTCACGTGCATATTCATTTAATTTAGATTTACACATGTAATAACTACTGAAATCACTAGTCTAATATCTAATTTGCTTGAAAACATTTTAAAAATTTAAAATACAAGTTACACATTGCTAATTTACGATGGCAAAACGGACAAATGTTGAATGCGAAAAGGCGATAAGAATGTTACAAGGTAACGTGACGCCATCGGTCATAGCCCAACAATTTAGATGCCATGCAAGGATGTTTGAACGTCTTAGGAAACGTTTCTGACAAATTGGAACAATGTCAGATTGTGCGCATGCATGACGTCATCGCCTAATGACGCGACGTCAAGATCGATAAAAACGCAGGTTTAAACTGGTGAATCAATTTCGTCCGGTGACAATGATAGCTAAGACAATCCCAGGAACTCACAATCCAAAAATCAGCGCATAAATTGTGACAAATCGTTTGATAGAGATTGATAAAAGACCCCCATATACAATGTATGTTTTATAGGCGGCGTTTCTTTTTTGGCCTAGTATATGTTCTTTCAGTGGTCGTCCGAGGGTACACAATATGCTCTTCTTGAAAACATGTCTCGTGGTATGTTTGCTTTTATTTCTAACTGTCCTCACACATCCATCTGTCTATCTTACGAACCTTATGCCTAAAGCCAAGCCCGCATCATAATTGTATTATAGTGCTCTTTAAACCCCATCAACAACATTTTGGAGACGTTGTCTCCAAATTTGGCTTCTTTCCCGACATGAAATCAACCTTTGGAAACCGTAGTAAGGAAAAATGGGGAATCGCCGGGGGTTAAATGTAGAAATGTAATGAACCTGTATGAGTCGAGGACACCATGGACATTCATAAATGCTATACCTGTTCCATTGGAATATATAATATGACTACCATTGTAGCCATCTTGATATCCTTCAAAGACCATCTTTTCCCATCCCTACGTCAGATTGAATCTAAACTTGGCTGAGGGATAGGGGCAACATGGACATTCAGAATTGCTTGAATCATTCGATTCTGATATCCAATTTGGCTCCCATGGCAACTATTTGGATTTTTTAAAAGGCATAACTCTCCAAACCGTACATGTATTTCAGTTTATACTGAAACATGTTTGAAGGCATGTGGCTAAAATAGGAATAGAGACTTTCTGAACGCGGTTAATTCAGGTATTGACCACAGAAACATACAATGTTCTGCACTGACACTTACTAGTAAGCGGGCGCTCGCAAATATATGAGACGAATCATTATAAAGGTGACGAATCATTTATTGTATGTATGTTTTAAGATTATGATCAGAACTAATACTGAGTAAACTTGAATAATGTATTTTGACAATTTGCTTGCTACTGACCGTTTTACGAGGGTCATCCAATAAATAGAGAGAATTTCCTTATAGTATAAGAGTTTGTACCACTTTAACATCACAAATACAACCATAAGGTGGCATAACTTGTTTCGTTTGCAACAAAATATCTAAAAGTTTGACAGAATTTGATGTCGCTTGTTGCTTAGCAACGCAAACACGTTCTTAAAGAGTACCTGGCCGGATGCCTTAAATTGGTTGCCATGGTTACTTGCATGTGCAGATCTGTTCCAAAAAGCAAATATTCTATAAACTTCAACGTAAGATAATTACTCTGTAAAATGCATTGACTTCTTATAAAAAATGTCAAATTGACAGGTACATTTGGCATAAAAAAGCGACAAAAATGCAAAATTGTGGAATCAGAAATGGGGGCAAGGGTCATGAATTTGCCCTTGAATTATTGTTGGTTGGTATATAAGTTTTAAATCACCCTAAAAGTATTAAATATATTCTATGTTTGAAAATAGTATCGTTAACAAACATGTATTCCATGTGTCCATTGTTGCCTTGCAACAGAAAAATATAGACTTAACAAATAGTCCATTTTTTCACAATTGACTGGTTGCTAGGCAACCAAGACTAAATGGTACATGCTAATGAACATTTTTTATACGAAACATTGAGAACAATGTTCAAATAAATGATAATAATCAAATGTCAAACTCTGTTTCTTTAGCATTAGGTTTTTGTATGTGGAAAATCTGGCCAGGCTAGTTTTAGTATCACATTTTCGTTGCTAGGCAACAAGCGTCCTCACTTTCCAGCAACATTTTAGTTATGCTGCTGCATGCCCAACAGGTTATGCAATCTTATGAATACATTTGCCATGTTCTAATGGTACAAACTCTTGTATTATAAGGAAATTCTCTCTATTTATTGGATGACCCTCGTATGGTGATGATTTAATGTATGCACTTACTTCATATCCTTCGGCGCAGTAGTTTCTTGCTCTGCAAATTCTTAACATATAGCGTTATCTAACTTTGAATAGTATACCATCACAATGATTCTACCTAAGTACCATTATACTGAACCGTACCTACACAATACGCTTCCAATAAAATTAAACTACAAAGGTAGCATATTGTGTACCCTACATACACAATATGCTCCAATTATCAAAATAGAACTGAGGTAGCATATTGTGTACCTTACCTACACAATATGCTCCCATTATCATAATACCACCAAGGTAGCATATTGTGTACCTTACCTACACAATATGCTACGAATATCATAATACTACCCCATTATCATACTACCAAGGTAGCATATTGTGTACCCTGAACCTACACAATATGCCCGCATTATCATATTACTACCCCATTAGCATATTACTACCAAGGTAGCATATTTTGTACCCTACCTACACAATATGCTCCAGTTATAATAATAGTACTGAGGTAGCATATTGTGTGCCTTAACTACACAATATGCTCCGAATATCATACTACTGAGGTAGCATATTGTGTACCTTACCTACACAATATGCTCCAATTATCATAATACTACCGAGGTAGCATATTGTGTATCCTACCTACACAATATGCTCCCATTATCATAATACTACCAAGGTAGCATATTGTGTACCTAACCTACACAATATGCTCCCATTACCAAAATGCTACCAAGGTAGCATATTATCAGGCAGAGGAAAGATTTTTATTTATAGATGAATTTTTTTTTATTTTTTTTTAGTACTATAAATTTATAGTACATCTATTAATGCATAGAAAAATCGTTCTATAAGTTTATAGATATCACTGAAAGATCGTCCCTTAATTGGTTTTAAATGAACACCGGTTCACAAATGCGTTTAGGGTTAAAGATACACTGTTGCGCCGTTCATTCTGGCACAGGATGTGTAAAATGCGAAAGAGGCTGCATGCCAAAAAGCATGTCATCGCTAGTTTTCCTGTTTACAGTGTCTTTTTTACTTATTGGTTAATAAAAAGCGGAAATTTGTCGATATTCTCGAACAGAGCCTTTCTCAAACTCGTTTGTGCGCCATCTTTAAATTCGTTGACTAGTTTACAAGTATTTAGATACTGCGGTTGACCTCAAATAAGTACGGTCTTCCAGAAAAGAGTTTTTTTTTTCTCCTGCCAACTAACTGCTAATGTAATAGCAACCAACCAACGAGTTGTTGCCGCGCAGCGGCAACAACGAGGGTTGGTTGCTGTTACGATTAGAGGCTCTGCTCTGTTCTGTTCTATTCATCTGCTATATGAAGGCCTGATTTCCATTCTGTCAAAACAGAGTTCCGGTAACTATACGGAGTCGATTCGATCGAACTAAGAACCTTATTCTACCTTTGAAAAATGTGCTGTGATCATCATGGACATTGAAAAAATACAAAAAGCAAAAGTGAATCGCGAAGATGCCAGTTTTGTAGATATTTATCTTGTATTTTAACCATAAGACTGAGGGATATTTTCAATCAACAGGAGCTTGAACGTCAACGATAGCTCTTTCAAGCAAGCGGCTGTGTGATGCCCATGACGTGACGTCACAATTCTTATAACGTTACGTCACGACGTGATAACGACTTGAGCCAAACGCCAACTGCCACGTGCATCATCGCGCCTTTGAAAAAAGACGGCCGCGACATAAGATTTCCAACAAGGTGATATGTGCGACCAGCAAAGACTCAGATCAGCCTGCGCATACACGCAAAGTGATCAGAGCCTTTGGTAGTCGCTTGAATTTCCTATGCGTGTTATGCTACTAACTGAACATCATTTGGAGTTTCTAATTATAAAAGGAGGCTTCACAGGCTCGTCTGAGTCTACACTTGTCAAAATGACACATTGTTGGAAATCACATGTCGCAGCTCAAATTAAAATCCTAATGGTATCCAGTAGGAACTTCCGTTCAAGAGTCCAAGCGCCTTTAAAATAGCTTGCAGGATTATTTTATTTCCTTATACTCAGAGCAACGACAATTTACTGAAACACTTTTGTCACTTTTCATAAGGATTTCTGTGCCAGGTGTGGTACTAATTGTATCGATTTCTGATATTTGCCTTCTTCATTACTGAGTACCGACTCACAAGAAATACCGTATAATGTGCTATCCTCTCAGGACCACATAGTGGTTGGTTGCCCATTAGGTGTGCCTATTTCATATTATGGTTGTATAAAATGACATATGTTCCTTTTGGACATGAGTGGTCCAATTAAATATGAACATCTGACTGCTTTTAAATGAGAACTATTAAAACTTAAAACGGATCCGAAATTATGCCAGCCAATTTATCTGGAGCCCACTTCAAGATTATTGGGATCGTGTTGCACGTGGCAATATATAAATTATACATGTTTAATGCGATAGTTGCACGGTCTAAGTAACACTATTCAGAGCTTATTGATTATTTAAAAGCAAGCTAGACAGTTAAGTCACAGTATTGTCGATGCTCGCATGTGCAACGTCAGACTGTACTTGATCTTATCCTTTAACATTCTGAAAGGGCTTTTGACAAAAATGATTGTGCTGACCACTTACTTTTACATTAGAACTTCTTCAGCTCAAAAACATTTTTAACATGAAATATGTTCAAGATAGGGTAGGTTGAGCCACAGAGAGTTAATTACACCAGATCCGGATACTTTACAAGGATTATATTTTTGACCTCGTAGTTTTACTACGGTCAGTATTTTCATTTTTGCGACGACGAATCATGTTAACCACTGGACCAGTCTAGATCCAGCCTCATCACGTGATCAAGCAAATTCAAAATGGAGGACCTAAGTGTGGAAGCTGATAAAAACTTAAAGTAATAAAATGTACACAAGTTTGGGCAAAATTAAGGGCTTGTAGCCTGCATTGATGGTGAAAATTAATGTAGATTGTGTTTTCTCAAAAAATAGGGATTTCAAATAAAATTACTATGTACATTATGTATTCTTACCGTATCGATGCTCATCCTTCCAAATATCGCGTTGCGGTTTTCGACATGCACGATTTCCACGCAATTTTACCTGGTGATGCTATAAATATATCGAACGATTTTTCTATGCATTTATAGATGTACTATAAATTTATAGTATATCTATAAATAAAAATCTTTTCTCTACCTGAGTATGTACCTTACCTACACAATATGCTCCTATTATCATATTACTACCCCATTATCATACTACCAAGGTAGCATATTGTGTACCCTACCTACACAATATGCCCCCATTATCATATTACTACCCCATTAGCATATTACTACCAAGGTAGCATATTTTGTACCCTACCTACACAATATGCTCCAATTATAATAGTACTGAGGTAGCATATTGTGTGCCTTGCCTACACAATATGCTCCAAATATAATACTACTAAGGTAACATATTGTGTTCCTTACCTACACGAT
>CAXHUL010000061.1:0-39000 GCA_964019695.1 Loripinus fragilis
GCCCTATGGGAAAACAGGAAATATCATAATTGCGGTCCGGGGCGCGCGCGCACAATGATAATTTTCACACCCGAGTAAGCTCTTTTATAGGTCAACATTTTGGAAAAAAAATTGGCTTGCTGCCCACAGCAGGAGCTGAGAACCATGCATTCGGAGGTTTTCACACCCCACCCACTAATGCCCTCAAAGTTTGAGAAAACGCGACCTTCGCGAAAAGCCCCAGAACCTATTGCAAAGTGATAAGCAGTGCCCAGGAGCACCTCTCAGTCATTTGCGCAAAATTCCTTCGGCTACAAGTGGCTCAAATAAGCGCGTGAAAATTGTGCCGAAAGCCCTTTCAGGGGCTATTGCTCGGCACTCGGGGGACGGAAAATTTTACGCAATGCCTCACAATGAAGCACTGGTCGAGGGCTAACTTCTGGCACCAGTTTCGAGCCCGTCCGTGAAAGTGACCCGCGCAAGTTTTAGGCCCCGTCGGCTACTGTGGCCTAATGGGGCCTAATGGGAAGATCTTCTAATGCTCATAACTTTTTAATTTCCCGACGGAATGCTTTGAAATTTTCACCATTTGTAGACGGCCTCCCGTACTACAAACTGATGCCCGTGTGGGCATGATGAAAATAGTAGTTCGCGAGACGGAAGCGCGTAAAGCTTCGGGGCGGCGGACTTCCACACCCCGATAACTCGGTATTGAAACATTGTTGCGGGCGGGTGCGCATGGCAATACCTGCGCCTCTGTTGGCCCTATCCGCGTGCAAAATCTAAAAGCGATCAGAGCCTTAGAAAGCGCATACAACCGCTATCCCCATTTGCCTTGGGCCCAATGGGAAAACAGGAAATATCATAATTGCGGTCCGGGGCGCGCACAATGATAATTTTCACAACCAAGTAAGCTCTTTTATAGGTCAACATTTTGGAAAAAAAATTGGCTTGCTGCCCACAGCAGGAGCTGAGAACCATGCAATCGGAGGTTTTCACACCCCACCCACTAATGCCGTCAAAGTTTGAGAAAACGCGACCTTCGCGAAAAGCCCCGGAACCTATTGCAAAGTGATGAGCAGTGCCCAGGAGCACCTCTCAGTCATTTGCGCAAAATTCCTTCGGCTACAAGTGGCTCAAATAAGCGCATGAAAATTGTGCCGAAAGCCCTTTCAGGGGCTATTGCTCGGCACTCGGGGGACGGAAAATTTTACGCAATGCCTCACAATGAAGCACTGGTCGGGGGCTAACTTCTGGCACCAGTTTCGAGCCCGTCCGTGAAAGTGACCCGCGCAAGTTTTAGGCCCGGTCGGCTACTGTGGCCTAATGGGGCCTAATGGGAAGATCTTCTAATGCTCATAACTTTTTAATTTCCCTTGGAACGCTTTGAAATTTTCACCATTTGTAGACGGCCTCCTGTACTACAAACTGATGCCCGTGTGGGCATGATGAAAATAGTAGTTCGCGAGACGGAAGCGCGTAAAGCTTCGGGGCGGCGGACTTCCACACCCCGATAACTCGGTATCGAAACATTGTTGCGGGCGGGTGCGCATGGCAATACCTGCGCCTCTGTTGGCCCTATCCGCGTGCAAAATCTAAAAGCGATCAGAGCCTTAGAAAGCGCGTACAACCGCTATCCCCATTTGCCTTGGGCCCTATGGGAAAACAGGAAATATCATAATTGCGGTCCGGGGCGCTCGCGCACAATGATAATTTTCACACCCGAGTAAGCTCTTTTATAGGTCAACATTTTGGAAAAAAATTGGCTTGCTGCCCACAGCAGGAGCTGAGAACCATGCATTCGGAGGTTTTCACACCCCACCCACTGATGCCCTCAAAGTTTGAGAAAACGCGACCTTCGCGAAAAGCCCTGGAACCTATTGCAAACTGATGGGCAGTGTCCAGGAGCACCTCTCAGTCATTTGCGCAAAATTCCTTCAGCTACAAGTGGCTCAAATAAGGGCGTGAAAATTTTGCGGAAAGCCCTTTCAGTGGCTATTGCTAAGCACTCGGGGGAATTGAAAATTTTACGCAATGCCTCACAATGAAGCTCTGGTCGGGGGCTAACTTCTGGCACCAGTTTCGAGTCCGTCCGTGAAAGTGACCCGCGCAAGTTTTAGGCTGGGTCGGCTACTGTGGCCTAATGGGGCCTAATGGGGAGATCTTCTAATGCTCATAACTTTTTAATTTTCCGACGGAACACTTTGAAATTTTCACCATTTGTAGACGGCCTCCCGTACTACAAACTGATGCCAGAGTGGGCATGATGAAAAGAGTAGTTCGCGAGACGGAAGCGCGTAACGTTTCGGCGCCGCGGTCTTCCGCACCCCGATAACTCGGTATCGAAACATTATTGCAGGCGGGTGCGCATGGCAATACCTGGGCCTCCGTTGGCCCTATCCGCGTGCAAAATCTAAAAGTGATCAGAGCCTCAGAAAGCGCGTACGACCGCAATCCCCATTTGCCTTGGGCCCTATGGGAAAACAGGAAATATCATAATTGCGGTCCGGGGCGCGCGCGCACAATGATAATTTTCACACCCGAGTAAGCTCTTTTATAGAAAAACATTTTGGAAAAAAATTGGCTTGCTGCCCACAGCAGGAGCTGAGAACCATGCATTCAGAGGTTTCCACACCCCACCCACTGATGCCCTCAAAGTTTGAGAAAACGCGACCTTCGCGAAAAGCCCAGGAACCTATTGCAAACTGATGAGCAGTGCCAAGGAGCACCTCTCAGTCATTTGCGCAAAATTCCTTCAGCTACAAGTGGCTCAAATAAGGGCGTGAAAATTGTGCGGAAAGCCCTTTCAGGGTCTATTGCTCGGCACTCGGGGGACGGAAAATTTTACGCAATGCCTCACAATGAAGCTCTGGTCGGGGGCTAACTTCTGGCACCAGTTTCGAGCTGGTCCGTGAAAGTGACCCGCGCAAGTTTTAGGCCGGGTGGGCTACTGTGGCCTAATGGGGCCTAATGGGAAGATCTTCTAATGCTCATAACTTTTTAATTTTCCGACGGAACGCTTTGAAATTTTCACCATTTGTAGACGGCCTCCCGTACTACAAACTGATGCAAGTGTGGGCATGATGAAAAGAGTAGTTCGCGAGACGGAATCGCGTAACTTTTTGGCGCCGCGGTCTTCCGCACCCCGATAACTCGGTATGGAAACATTGTTGCAGGCGGGTGCGCATGGCAATACCTGGGCCTCTTTTGGCCCTATCCGCGTGCAAAATCTAAAAGCGATCAGAGCCTCAGAAAGTGCGTACAACCGCAATCCCCATTTGCCTTGGGCCCTATGGGAAAACAGGAAATATCATAATTGCGGTCCGGGGCGCGCGCGCACAATGATAATTTTCACACCGGAGTAAGCTCTTTTATAGGTCAACATTTTGGAAAAAAAATTGGCTTGCTGCCCACAGCAGGAGCTGAGAACAATGCATTCGGAGGTTTTCACACCCCACCCACTGATGCCCGCAAAGTTTGAGAAAACGCGACCTTCGCGGAAAAGCCCCGGAACCTATTGCTAACTGATGAGCAGTGCCCAGGAGCACCTCTCAGTCATTTGCGCAAAATTCCTTCAGCTACAAGTGGCTCAAATAAGGGCGTGAAAATTGTGCGGAAAGCCCTTTCAGGGGCTATTGCTCTGCACTCGGGGGACGGAAAATTTTACGCAATGCCTCACAATGAAGCTCTGGTCGGGGGCTAACTTCTGGCACCAGTTTCGAGCGCGTCCGTGAAAGTGACCCGCGCAAGTTTTAGGCCGGGTCGGCTACTGTGGCCTAATGAGGCCTAATGGGAAGATCTTCTAATGCTCATAACTTTTTAATTTTCCGACGGAACGCTTTAAAATTTTCACCATTTGTAGACGGCCTCCCGTACTACAAACTGATGCCAGTGTGGGCATGATGAAAATAGTAGTTCGCGAGACAGAAGCGCGTTACGTTTCGGCGCCGCGGTCTTCCGCACCCCGATAACTCGGTATCGAAACATTGTTGCGGGCGGGTGCGCATGGCAATACCTGGGCCTCTGTTGGCCCTATCCGCATGCAAAATCTAAAAGCAATCAGAGCCTCAGAAAGCGTGTACAACCGCAATCCCCATTTGCCTTGGGCCCTATGGGAAAACAAGAAATATCATAATTGCGGTCCAGGGCGCGCCCGCACAATGATAATTTTCACACCCGAGTAAGCTCTTTTATAGGTCAACATTTTAAAAAAAAATTGGCTTGCTGCCTACAGCAGGAGCTGAGAACCATGCATTCGGAGGTTTCACAGCCCACCCGCTGATGCCCTCAAAGTTTGAGAAAACGCGACCTTCGTGAAAAGCCCCGGAACCTATTGCAAAGTGATGAGCAGTGCCCAGGAGCACCTCTCAGTCATTTTCGCAAAATTCCTTCAGCTACAAGTGGCTCAAATAAGAGCGTGAAAATTGTGCGGAAAGCCCTTTCAGGGGCTGTTGCTCGGCACTCGGGTTACGGAAAAATATACCCAATGCCTCACAATGAAGCTCTGGTCGGGGGCTAACTTCTGACACCAGTTTCGAGCCCGTCCGTGAAAGTGACCCGCGCAAGTTTTAGGCCGGGTCGGCGACTGTGGCCTAATGGAAAGATCTTCTAATGCTCATAATTTTTTCATTTTCCGACGGAACGCTTTGAAATGTTCACCATTTGTAGATGGCCTCCCGTACTACAAACTGATGCCAGTGTGGGCATGATGAAAAGAGTAGTTCGCGAGCCGGAAGCGCCTAACGTTTCGGCGCCGCGGTCTTCCGCACCCCGATAACTCTGTATCGAAACATTGTTGCTGGCCGGTGCGCATGGCAATACCTGGGCCTTTGTTGGCCCTATCTGCGTGCAAAATCTAAAAGCGATCAGAGCCTTAGAAAGCGCGTACAACCGGGATCCCCATTTGCCTTGGGCCCTATGGGAAAACAGGAAATATCATAATTGCGGTCAGGGGGGCGCGCGCACAATGATAATTTTCACACCCGAGTAAGCTCTTTTATAGGTCAACATTTTGAAAAAAAAATTGGCTTGCTGACAACAGCAGGAGCTGAGAACCATGCATTCGGAGGTTTCACAGCCCACCCGCTGATGCCCTCAAACTTGAGAAAACGCGACCTACGCGAAAAGCCCCGGAACCTATTGCAAAGTGATGAGCAGTGCCCAGGAGCACCTCTCAGTCATTTGCGCTAAATTCCTTCAGCTACAAGTGGCTCAAATAAGGGCATGAAAATTGTGCGGTAAGCCCTTTCAGGGGCTATTGCTCGGCACTCAGGGGACGAAAAAAATATACCCAATGCCTCACAATGAAGCTCTGGTCGGGGGCTAACTTCTGACACCAGTTTAGAGCCCGTCCGTGGAAGTGACCCGTGCAAGTTTTAGGCCGGGTGGGCGACTGTGGCCTAATGGAAAGATCTTCTAATGCTCATAACTTTTTAATTTTCCGACGGAAAGCTTTGAAATTTTCACCATTTGTAGACGGCCTCCCATACTACAAACTGATGCCAGTGTGGGCATGATGAAAAGAGTAGTTCGCGAGATGTAAGCGCGTAACGTTTCGGCGCCACGGACTTCCGCACCCTGATAACTCGGTATCGAAACATTGTTGCGGGCGGGTGAGCATGGCAACACCTGGGCCTCTGTTGGCCCTATCCGCATGCAAAATCTAAAAGCGATCAGAGCCTTAGAAAGCGCGTACAACCGCGATCCCCATTTGCCTTGGGCTCTATGGGAAAACAGGAATTATCATAATTGCGGTCCGGGGCGCGCGCACAATGATAATTTTCACACCCGAGTAAGCTCTTTTATAGGTCAACATTTTGGAAAAAAAATTGGCTTGCTGCCTACAGCAGGAGCTGAGAACCATGCATTCGGAGGTTTCACAGCCCACCCGCTGATGCCCTCAAACTTGAGAAAACGCGACCTACGCGAAAAGCCCCGGAACCTATTGCAAAGTGATGAGCAGTGCACAGGAGCACCTCTCAGTCATTTGCGCAAAATTCCTTCAGCTACAAGTGGCTCAAATAAGGGCGTGAAAATTGTGCGGTAAGCCCTTTCAGGGGCTATTGCTCTGCACTCGGGGGACGGAAAAATTTACCCAATGCCTCACAATGAAGCTCTGGTCGGGGGTTAACTTCTGACACCAGTTTCGAGCCCATCCATGAAAGTGACCCACGCAAGTTTAAGGCAGGGTGGGCGACTGTGGCCTAATGGAAAGATCTTCTAATGCTCATAACTTTTCAATTTTCTGACGGAACGCTTTGAAATTTTCACCATTTGTAGACGGCCTCCCGTACTACAAACTGATGCCAGTGTGGGCATGATGAAAATAGTAGTTCGGGAGACGGAAGCTCGTAACGTTTCGGCGCCGCGGTCTTCCGCACCCCGATAACTCGGTATCGAAACATTGTTGCGGGCGCGTGCGCATGGCAATACCTGGGCCTCTGTTGGCCCTATCTACGTGCAAAATCTAAAAGCGATCAGAGCTTTAGAAAGCGCATACAACCGCGATCCCCATTTGCATTGGGCCCTATGGGAAAACAGGAAATATCATAATTGCCGTCCGGGGGGCGCGCGCACAATGATAATTTTCACACCCTTGTAAGCTCTTTTATAGGTCAACATTTTGGGAAAAAAATTGGCTTGCTGCCTACAGCAGGAGCTGAGAACCATGCATTCGGAGGTTTCACAGCCCACCCGCTGATGCCCTCAAACTTGAGAAAACGCGACCTACGCGAAAAGCCCCGGAACCTATTGCAAAGTGATGAGCAGTGCCCAGGAGCACCTCTCAGTCATTTGCGCTAAATTCCTTCAGCTACAAGTGGCTCAAATAAGGGCGTGAAAATTGTGCGGTAAGCCCTTTCAGGGGCTATTGCTCGGCACTCGGGGGACGGAAAAATTTACCCAATGCCTCACAATGAAGCTCTGGTCGGGGGCTAACTTCTGACACCAGTTTCGAGCCCGTCCGTGGAAGTGACCCGTGCAAGTTTTAGGCCGGGTGGGCGACTGTGGCCTAATGGAAAGATCTTCTAATGCTCATAACTTTTTAATTTTCCGACGGAAAGCTTTGAAATTTTCACCATTTGTAGACGGCCTCCCATACTACAAACTGATGCCAGTGTGGGCACGATGAAAAAAGTAGTTCGCGAGATGTAAGCGCGTAACGTTTCGGCGCCACGGACTTCCGCACCCTGATAACTCAGTATCGAAACATTGTTGCGGGCGGGTGAGCATGGCAACACCTGGGCCTCTGTTGGCCCTATCCGCATGCAAAATCTAAAAGCGATCAGAGCCTTAGAAAGCGCGTACAACCGCGATTCCCATTTGCCTTGGGCCCTATGGGAAAACAGGAATTATCATAATTGCGGTCCAGGGCGCGAGCACAATGATAATTTTCACACCCGAGTAAGCTCTTTTATAGGTCAACATTTTGGAAAAAAAATTAGCTTCCTGCCCACAGCAGGAGCTGAAAACCATGCATTCGGAGGTTTCACAGCCCACCCGCTGATGCCCTCAAAGTTTGAGATAACGCGACCTACGCGAAAAGCCCTGGAACCTAGTGCAAGTTGATGAGCAGTGCCCAGGAGCACCTCTCAGTCATTTGCGCAAAATTCCTTCAGCTACAAGTGGTTCAAATAAGGGCGTGAAAATTGTGCGGAAAGCTCTTTCAGGGGCTATTGCTCGGCACTCAGGGGATGGAAAAATTTACGCAATGCCTCACAATGAAGCTTTGGTCGGGGGCTAACTTCTGACACCAGTTTCGAGCCCATCCGTGAAAGTGACCCGCGCAAGTTTTAGGCCGGGTGGGCGACTGTGGCCTAATGGAAAGATCTTCTAATGCTCATAACTTTTTAATTTTCCGATGGAACGCTTTGAAATTTTCACCATTTGTAGACGGCCTCCCTTACTACAAACTGATGCCAGTGTGGGCATGATGAAAATAGTATTTCGCGACACGGAAGCGCGTAACGTTTCGGCGCCGCGGTCTTCCGCACCCCGATAACTCAGTATCGAAACATTGTTGCGGGCGGGTGGGCATGGCAATACCTGGGCCTCTGTTGGCCCTATCCGCGTGCAAAATCTAAAAGCGATCAGAGCTCTAGAAAGCGCATACAACCGCGATCCCCATTTGCATTGGGCCCTATGGGAAAACAGGAAATATCATAATTGCCGTCCGGGGGGCGCGCGCACAATGATAATTTTCACACCCTAGTAAGCTCTTTTATAGGTCAACATTTTGGAAAAAAAATTGGCTTGCTGCCTACAGCAGGAGCTGAGAACCATGCATTCGGAGGTTTCACAGCCCACCCGCTGATGCCCTCAAACTTGAGAAAACGCGACCTACGCGAAAAGCCCCGGAACCTATTGCAAAGTGATGAGCAGTGCCCAGGAGACTTCTTAGTCATTTGCGCAAAATTCCTTCAGCTACAAGTGGCTCAAATAAGGGCGTGAAAATTGTGCGGTAAGCCCTTTCAGGGGCTATTGCTCGGCACTCGGGGGACAGAAAAATTTACGCAATGCCTTACAATGAAGCTCTGGTCGGGGGCTAACTTCTGACACCAGTTTCGAGCCCGTCCGTGAAAGTGACCCGCGCAAGTTTTAGGCCGGGTGGGTGACTGTGGCCTAATGGAAAGATCTTCTAATGCTCATAACTTTTTAATTTTCCGATGGAACGCTTTGAAATTTTCACCATTTTTAGACGGCCTCCCGTACTACAAACTGATGCCAGTGTGGGCATGATGAAAAGAGTAGTTCGCGAGACGGAAGCGCGTAAAGTTTCAGCGCCGCGAACTTCCGCACCCCGATAACTCGGTATGGAAACATTGTTGCGGGCGGTAATTACTGTAATTTAGATATGGTTACTCGTTGGCCTTTATCCTGCAACCCGGTGTGTACAAAGTACACCTGACGATAATACTCGCAAGAGGGTCTGGCAGTATATAGAGACTTGAAAGAAAGGCAGTCCGTTTTTTTGGGGGGGGCTCATTTGTCCTCTCAATACGCTCAAATATCCTTCGCCAGTGCAGAGCCATGAACTCTTTTAAGTATCAACTAGACAAGCACAATTCAAGAAGAGGCATTGCCTCTAATACTCCCCCATTAGAGGGTCTGGATAGGGGGGGGGGTCTGGTATTCACTATTCATTAAAAATTTAGCCCATTATTCATCTCATTAAAATTTTGGGTTATTCATTAAAATAAAACCAATTATTCATTATAAGTAAGAAAGGTGGAAAAGACATCTGGTTATTCACTATACTTTTTTTTTCTTCAACTCATTAAAAAAAATAGGATTATTCATTATTTTTTAGGCTCTCATTATTCACTATTCATTATTTTTTGGCTCATTTTTCACTATTCATTATAAAAAAAATGTCATTATTCATTAATCATTATACCCCATCTAGACCCTCCCATAAGCTTAAAGTAAAGAAAAGTATGATTTAGTCAATATTTGTTGCCAAATACATAAATGTACATTTGAATGGCAAAAATTGTCCATTCTGGTTATTGATGCCGTTCTGGTCCATTACGGTACATTCCTTACTGTTACGATCCATTCCGATTATTGATGCCCATTCCGGTCCATTACGGTACATTCCTTACTATTACGATCCATTCCGGTAAGCAAACGCACCCGAATGTACTGGTTCTATTATTTTTACTGTTGTCGTTTGGAAATTTTAAGAGTGAAAAGCACAGGGTACCAAAATAGGGTTTCTATGCAAATATGGCTGCACTGTTGATTTTTGAGGATGGATAAGATTTAAGCGATTCACTGATTCTAAAACACAAAATATGATCTTAATATGTTCAGAGATTCACCCAAACAAACTTGAAACTGGGATAAAATGCGACTGACGTTTATTATGTCAGTAGTGAAAAATGGTGAGCGTTCTTATTTGTTTTGCTTTCACTCATTTGATAGAGTGCTCGGACGTTACACAAATTCCGAACTTTATCTTATTTTTAAGTAACAGTTTATTTTACCAACAAAAACTCATTTTGAAGTTTCACTTTGCTTTGTCCGCCATCTTTGATCCGCAAAGGGAAACCATCACAGGTATTTAGGACCAGGTATTTACTCTCATGCGTCACACTATTCAAACAATTAAGTATAAACAAGAAAAACTATAACAAACGGCGTTGTTGAAAGTTTCTTATGAGTAATAATAGATTATGAAGAATAATAATGAAGTGTTTTTTTTTCGCAATGAGATATACATTAAAGCGACTTTGAAATGAGTCATTAAATGCCCGACGTTTCGCTAATAAACTATTCAATCAGACGGTGATGGGGAAGCAAGCTTTTGTGAATACTTGTTATCTTCAGTCTTTTATGAAAACCAATACTTGTCGGCGGGCAAAGAAAAAGTTAGACTGCATTACGTCCCTTGATATACAGTATTAAAAAAAGAAAAAAAATCTAAGAAAAAGTCAACTTTTGTGAGTTCCAAAATGTTATTCCAAACATTTTCCTCCTTCAGAAAAAAGGAATCCAACCCCAGTCATGAATTTGCAGGTGATAGGAAAAATCTACTAGCTTCCGTGTTTCGATTACATCGAAACAAACCTCAGGGCAAACCAATCGAATGACCTATTTTCCGCGTTTTGCCATTCATCTTTCTTTGGTAATTTTCTCTGTTATTCATATTTTCTGCTTGAAGGCCTATTGTCTGTACTGTTTGTTTGTATTACATTGTATTGCTCCTAGTTTCTAATAAAATGAAAAGTTCGTTTCTGTTTTATGGTGAAACGAAACAATTTAACTACGCACACTTTTAAATATAGAATGAATGACGTCACAATGATTTATAAATAGGGCCTTTATATATTTAATTAAGAATTTCGTATCTATAGTTATGAATTTATCTATAAGTTCGTCCCAGAAAACCGCTGATAACACATAATTGGAAATATTTTCTTGGTAGATATGTTAATTACAATTCTAAGTTATTCTAAGTTAGACTATTAGACCAGCTGGCGAGAGTGAAAAATAGGTACAGCCCTTGGGTAGACAGGTGTTGAACATCCGACATTTACACTGAAAAGACACCTGATTTTAGACGTTTAAAATACTCTTTTGATAAGAGAAGTCTACATTTGTTTTTACTTTACACTTGGAAAAACGATAAATTAAATCAAAACGTTATTCATTGAACAATAACTTTGATCACACCCCTCTTCGGAATAGTCCATTTCAAAACCAATTACAATTATAGGCTAAGTAACCACTGTTTCATAAATGAACTAATATTAGTTACTTATGCATTAATAAGTAACGCCGTAGAAAAATAACGGTAAAGTAAAAAAGAACATAACTCACCTGTAACAAATCAATTATCCCCTCATCTTTAATTAAAGGAACCAATTAAAATACTCGTTGGCAGCTGATGAGTAAGATGAGTGAGCAGTGTCAAATAAGCTCACATTGTAGTGTAGTTTCATTATTCAGCTATGGCTTTCAAAGAGACTCACTACTGGGACATCGGCAGTGGACCTTACCAGTATCTTTGGACATTCGGACATAGCTTCATAAGAAGACAGAGTCTTTTTTTTTAAACAACTGATATGGTCCAAAAAGGAAATGACTTTTTAGCATAAAGACAAAGAGTGTTGAACAAGATCAGACTGCTTCTACGATAACAGTCTGATCTGGGTCCAAACTGTTTGCTAGAGAGACGTTACAAATGGATATCCTTGGGTTGAAAGACTCGATCGCGGAAATGCATCTAAAAAAAAGACAAACAGTGTTTAACAAGATCAGACTGCTCCTTTGATAACAGTCTGATCTCGGTCCACTCTATTTGCTACAAAGACGTTACAAATGGATCAAAATAAGTTGAACATCTCGATCGCGGAAATGCATCTAAAATTTACGTCTGCTGGAGTCATCTGCTACATGTAAATGCTTACGCCAACGTCTAATTTCGCCGTGGACCCTGATCAGACTGTTCCTAGCGGAGCAGTCAGACTTGGGTCCACACTGTTTGCTACAAAGACGTCTTACAGACAGACAGACTTTGCGAACCCTGTTCAGGCTGCTCCTAGGAAAGTAGTTTGATACAGGTCCACACTGTATGCTACAAAGACGGCTTATGGGTCGTTATGTCAGGGAATGAAACCTATGCTTACGTCAATGGCTAATATCTCCGTACAGACAAACATTTGGGACCAGGATCAGACTGCTCCTAGGAGAACAGTTTAATCTGGGTCCACACTGTTTGCTACAAAGACTGGTCTGGAATAAACAAGCAGAACATAAATGACGTTTCGCTGGCATGCCAATGATGGCCCAACATTGCTGGCTTAGTAGCTTTGTAATTTTTCATGGGATCCTCGGGGTTTGCGCTAGGATTTATTTTTCTTTCGCCACCATTTTCGCCAATCAGATTTTTTTTGTGCCATTTTCTTGAATTTAGAGCCAGATTTTGGCCATTTGTCGCCAAAAAAAAAGAGCCAAGTTTTGGGGCATTTTTTGCAAAAAAGTCTTCTGTCTTTAACCCCTTTAATTCTTGTGGATTATTCTACACACATTGATACAAACTATGGAACTGTCCATTTTGTATTTAAAGTGGTTGACAGTCATTTAATTGATCAATGTATATTTGTACCTGAAGGTGTTAATTTTCTTTAAAAAAACAGAGCAGACCACTGTTTGGGTGTTCACTGTTTGCTAAAGTACCTGTTTGCAAGTATTCAGAAGTTGAAAAGTATTAACCAATCCTTAAACTCTTTAAACAGCTAAAATTTACCGATTTAGATATATGTATAATACTGGCATGAGTACTTTACATGAATGAATGTTGTTGTCAGCAAAAAATATTAAACAGGGTTGATAATGATCAGACTTTCTATACAGTTTATTTAAATAGGACTCTATTTTCGGAGCACTTATTGATTTTCATAGCACATGGAAAACTTCCGCTACCATTCAGAATGAGTGGTATTTTTTCAACAATGACCAGACACAGATCATATATATAACGCCGTTTTTAAAATAATAGGGTTTTTTCTTCTTCTTATATTTGGTATATGTTTTAAGTGATTAAAAGCTTGCAACAATGTTATTCTCGCTTGAATATAAAATTTATAAAATACTTTGATAAAAAAAAACTGAAATTTGGTAAAAATTATGTTAAACAAAAGGAATAAGCGCATTGAATTCAAAAGTTGGCTAAATAGTGCAACAAGGGAGCTAACTCAAAAATGTTAGGGGAGAGCACGATTGAATAATACAGGCGATGCCTTTTCTGACAAAACAAATTTAAGTGAGCCATAACATCATCACTTTATAAAGAAAAGGTTTCAGTTTGAAAATGATAGGTTCAGATATCTGAGACTGTCGAGAAAGAGAGAAGCAATCTTCGGTGTTGTCTTGCTACTGTCAGCATATGCCAAATGTGCGGATCCTTTCGCATGCCTGGTAATGTCTGGTGAGTGATGCTGTCAGATGAAAGAATGGCACAGTGAACACGATGCAAATCTTTCCCCTTTCTCACTATGCCTGATGGAAAGTGAGCTTGAAAGTGACACCTGTTTTTTTCTTCTTCGCGGACGGTGATGTAGCGGTCTTTTCAACATGTTTAAATGTACGAATTCAGAAAGCTTATGGCTATTATTATTGACAACAATAAGCAAAGATGTCATGGTAATGGTGGGGTTTATTAATAACATGCATGTATATTATGCTCTGTCATTCTGACCATTTCCGGTAGCAGCTGTTAAAAGTGCGAGCCGATCGCCGTAGTTTAGCAGCCCGTGTCCAGGTTGGACTCAATCAGCTACCAAATTGTGTGGTGGATAATTGGGGTGTTAATTGACAATTAAGATATACATTTGATTACCATTAAGCGGCACGAGGCAATGACTTTTAGCTGGAGGTGACATTCCGACGCCAGACAAAAAAAACTTTCACCAGTGATTTTTCTTTCACCAATAGTTATCGCAAAATTAATATTTTTTGCGCCAAATTTATTATTTCTTCGCATTTGGCGACAGTGGCTATGGGTAGCGCGAACCCTGATCCTGACCAGTATATTGCTAAGAAACCCTTTATTTCTTATGATTTCTCCGGGGGGGGGGGGGGGATCTGTGCATGGATACACCCAACTGATGTTCGATCATATCATAAATTTCTGAGCACCACATTTCATAGAGCTTAATAGTCATATATAACTGTTTAGTTGTGAATAACGTCCGGTGCCAGCATGCTAAAATCGGGCCACCATCAGCCCATGCGTTTGGCTGGTGTCCTAGACTTGGGGTACGGGATCTGTAGCCTGCCTAAAAGGAATTGCTCGAGTCCAAGTAGTACGTTTTATATAAAATCCCTTTTTGTTAGCGATTAGGCCTATTATCTTAGGGTCCCATGATTAACAGAAATCACCAGGAAATCACCATAATTAAATAGGAAATCACCATTTCATTGTCAATTTAATGACATAATAGTCATATGACCACCTATATAGCTCAGTTGGGGTTGTGGGTTCGAATCCCGCGGCCACACCATACCAAAGTAGTAAAAAATGGTACTAGCAGCTCCCTTGCTGACGCTCGCATACAAGGGGTTGTGCTAGGAAGATAGAGTAAGACAGGTAAGTATCTGTTAAGGATATTGTTGTGTCGCAGAATAGCTTGTGAGCTAATGTTGTCTGTTACAATATAAGCGACGTTATTAAAATAAGGCTTCTTTATCTTTATAATATGATAAGAATTTTTTTCTGCTTAAAAAAAACTCGGACCCAGTATAAACGGACTGGTCACTGACGGAAATACAAAGTTATGTTGTCGAGGCTTTATTTTAGCGCTATTTCAAAATACTACAGCCAAGAAAATTTATTCTGAACCTACACAAGATTATAAGAGGTTACTCCCGGTATGCGAAGCTGAAATATTACGAGTTACAGTAAAAAGAATTGAAGTTTTCTCATCTTTTTATGTTGATTTCTGACGATTTTCGGATAAAAGTGCCGGAAATAGCTAAAAAGGGTTCCTAGGTTTCTTGCTGATTGATAAACTTTCAATAAAAATAACAATACGTCTTAAAGATAGTATATTGAATCATTGATTTTTGAAGAAAATTCAAAGATATGCAGAGAAATAACGGAGATATGATTATTTAATCTTCAACAGATATCAGTTTTGAAAGCTCATCCACTGTTGAGCCACGACAACGTAATTCCAATATATACATTTACCTGTATGTAAGTGACCAGTCCGTGTTTATTGGGTCCGAGAAAAAAATGAGGAAACCTGGTTATAATTTCATTGTAAAATGCAGTGCACAGAGAAATCACCAGAGAATAGTAGGACATCACCATTTTATTTTTCAATTTATACCATAATATGACAAGAATTGGTCTAATAATAAGATTACTTATGCTTCAAAAAGATAAAAAATAAAGTTAACAAATCAAGCCCCCCCCCTGTAAATTTGAAGTTCAGAACCCCCTGTCAAGAAATCCTGGATCCAACCCTTTAGGTTTATAATCCATGTACAGGCGACTTGTATACTATGGTACTTAAGTTTAGCATTTTTTCAACCTTTTTATTCGCATACGCTATCATTTTCTCTTTCTAAATTTAAACCAATCAGGAATAGATAGAAATTTGCATACATGTACCTGTACTCACTTGAGTAAATTTCATGCACGTTAAACAGGGTTCGCACATGCTTAAAAAGTGCTTGAATTTAGAGGGCTTGCTTGAAAAGTCCTTGAAAAATAATTCTGCCTTGAAAAGTAATGGAAAATCACTCACAGGCCTTGAAAAGTCCTTGAATTTTACCATTTACAAGAGGATTCAACAGTGCTTTGAAGACTTAAATCAGTATCAAATTGTGGTGCCTTTATTTGGTGCAGCATATGCTGCACCAAATAAGGGCACCACAATTTTATACTAATTTTCTATTATCTAGTTTAAGTAATGTAATATTTAGTAATGGACTCTAGCATTTTCGAAGTAGAATTTTAACGTTAAGATCAGTATTTTTCTTAAATTTTCAGTCCTTGAAAACAGTAGAAAAGTCTTTTAGAAGTCCTTGAAAAGTCCTTGAATTTTACACAATCTTGCCTGTATGAACCTTGCTAAAATTTTCAGCGAAACCTCTCTGCCTGAAAGAGTGTCATCAGGCAGCAACAGACTGAAGCCAAAGGGGGCACCACTCCGAGCTTTCCATCCAAATAGCAGTCCTGTGTACAAGACACAGTCAGACTCCGCCTTAACTGCTCGAGTTAGAAACCTCACCATCAAAGACAACCAAGCAAACACAACAGCCAAGTTAGTATCACACATGTAGAACTTTACCTTAACTCTTTGCATGCTGGGTAATTTTTCATGCTTTTTTGTCATCTGCTGACTTTTTCAATAGTAACTTTTTCAGAAAATTATTTCAGAAACACTATCAGAGTGTCAAATAGTTTGGATCCAGATCAGGACCAACAT
This sequence comes from Loripinus fragilis, assembly GCA_964019695.1. Taxonomy (NCBI): domain Eukaryota; kingdom Metazoa; phylum Mollusca; class Bivalvia; order Lucinida; family Lucinidae; genus Loripinus; species Loripinus fragilis. The sequence goes on from CAXHUL010000061.1 coordinate 16,422, forward strand.
TCTGTTGGTCCTGATCTGGGTCTTAACTCTTTACAAAGGTTGTCAACTGTTGAACAGATGACAAAAATTTCTGCTAGCAAGGAAAGAGTTAAACTGTTGTCGTTAGCTGATAACCAATGCAAACAGTTTGGAACATCTAGTGTAGGCCCCTGTGTCGAAATTTTGGCTCCCGTGTGTATTTTTGAATAAAAGTGATTCTTATAGATTTTCAACTACAGAAATACCTGCATGTGCAGCGTAAGGAAAAAGATGTTTACAATTTTTTCTTGCAGTATTAACGTCTCATTGACGTCACAAAATGGGGTACCGTCTTTTCACATCCATCAAAGAGCTTATATGTGGTGGGGTTATTTACACACCAAAAATAATGTTATTTTTTATGTTTGTTGCATTGAAATGGTTAAAAACATCTATAGAAACACTAAAATGAAAATTTGATTCAATATGGACTTCAATTTTACGTGAAATAGATGTCGATTTGACGTCAATGTGCTGGAAAAAAGACTTTGCTTACCAAAAATAAATCTCAAAATTTGTGTGTGCCTTGCGACTAAAATCAGATCTTAGCATAACTGTATGTTCCTGACTAAGCTTTTCGAAACAAGTTAGCTATTTGATGGTTTGGGTGTTTAGCTGCTACAGCGTGTTAACTATGTTACCCTACATTTTTTAAACAAAATAAATGTAATCAAGTTTGCTATATTAAGGTAATATTTGATTTATTTAAATTTCACAAACATTCATGTAATATACAAGAACATTTCATTTCTTATATATATATATATATATATATATATATATATATATATATATATATATATATATATATATATATAATATATATATATATATTCTTTCAAATGGGTACGTGCATTAAGGGGCTATTTTGGCCCCATCTAGGGCCAAAGACTGAAAGTTGCTTTTCACCAATTTCATCTTATTGGTTTGTTAGAAAAATAGCCTAAGTGTAAAATTCTGTCATTTATTATACTTTTACCAGTTGCTATGGTAACCAAAATGGCGGACAAAGTAGGCCTAAAATGGAGAAATTGCCATTTTAGACCAAATTTGAGGCTTTTGGAGACCGATTTTTTAAGAATTAGATATCAGCACCAGCAAATACAAAAAAAAAACAAAAAACTTTTAATATATATTTTGTACCATGATAATTCTCATCATCTGTTAAAATATTTTTTGGTATTTGCTTGTGCTCTATATTAATTCCTCTGTTACATGTCTCAAATTTGCTCAAAATGGTCATTTTCCTATTATCAGCCTATTTTGGCGAGCCTTTTTTATTACCATAGCAACCGTACAAGTTGAATCAATACCAGACCTTTATACTTTGGCTATTGCTCTAATAAACTAATAAGAAGAAACTTGTGAAGAGCAACTTTTATTTTTTGACCTCATAGGGTAACAAAAATAGCCTCTTAATGCACGTACCCCTTTATATATGGACTACTTTCAACCAACTATTATTCATGTATAAATATGGATTTTGTCTGATGAATGATAATCAAGAAGGTCGCAAAGTGGATATCTCCGTTTCACTGTATAGCCATATGCGGGGCACTCTTAGAGCCCGACTGTTCTAGTTGGTATTTCTGTCAGTCAATGCGAAATTGTATGTGCTTATTCCATAACCTTTTGTTGGCATAAGAACAGTCATCCGCAAGGCTGATATGTACCTATACGTTTGTCCCTGCATCTCAATTTGCCTCATCAACATTTATCTGGTGCCCAGTGTTCAGGTGATCGGAAATGTAAATAAAGGTGATCAGAACCCCATCCCCAAATTTCCCAAGGGGTGGGGGTGGGGCTAGGCTACTGAGGACCTGGTTATCTGTTTACATTGCTGAGCACCTGAAAATCGGGAACCAGCAATTAATGTTGATATTGTCATTAATAGAGCGTATGTATTTTTTCAGCTGATATTTATATTGACATTAAACGGCATGGAATTACCTAGAATTTTATCTTATCAACCCAAAGTCTAGCACTAAACCTAACACCAAATTACAATTCACCAGGAGGTAGAAGCAACAGCCCGACCCCTACCTAATTAAGCCACGCTCAGAATAGAATTCGGAGGTGAACCGAGCATAGGCTGGAACAGATTCTAACTTATAAAATCTGATGTCTGATAAAGAGATTCATGCAACCGCTGTCTGTTACAGTCTTCTGTTAGAGAGGCAGCGTAACCTGGTGTCTGACATAGCAACTCCTGCAGCCGCTGTTTGTAATAGAGACTCTTGCATGCATAATTTGCAATAGAGAAACATGCACCACTGGATCATATGAAGGCATACGTACCCTTGTCTGATATAGAGACTCCTGCATCCGTTGTTTGTAATACAGACTCCTGCATTAAATGTCTTATATAGGGTCTCCTGCATTCTATGCCTGATACAGATACACCTGCAGCTGCTGTCTGATTTGGAGACTCCTGCACCCGCTGCCTGATAAAAAAAGTTGAATTTTGACTCCAAGGGTCAGAGGGGGGTGTCTGCGGGCATAATATTTGCTAACATGTTGCTGCACCCTTGATTTCCTTTAATTATCCCCAGACGAAGTCGGAGGGTCAGATTTTTTGCGTCATCCGTGTGTCCGTCAGTCCATTCTTTCCGTCCGTCCACACTTTTTATCTGTCCGGAACCATATCTCAGTACCTATAGGTCAGATTTAATTCTTTCTCAATACAAATGATAAGTACCATAGACTCTCCATATCCTATAAGTTTCGTCAAAATTGACCCATTAACACTTGATTTATTGCCCTTGTTCTAGTGTAGGCAATTATAATGCAAAACCTGTATTAGTTTTTTGTGTAATAATCTTCACGTTTCTTCAAAGCTATTATATTTAACAAATTTTCACTATACACCATGATTACCCAGTGCTTATAGATGAGCATGGCAGTGTCAAAGTTCTACCTCACCCCCTTTGATCCCACCTAAGAGATCAAAGGTAAAATATTTAAATTTCGCAAAAACTTAGGCATTTTGTCAATATTTTTGTTGTAATTTTGCATGCTGGCAGAGCAGCAATAGATATGCAGCTTATCAAACGGGATTTTAGTTTGAAGGCATGGGTTTGAGCCGCTTGGGTGCACAGGCCTTCAATCAAAAGTCAGCTTTGATATATTTCTTATTTATTGTACCTCTATCTGCATTTGCTACCATGTTGCTGCATTTGCGATTCCCTTTGAATGCAGCATGGTCATGTTCTTAAAAAGTTGAATTTTGACCTTTTGACCCCCAAGGCTGGGGAGGGGGGTCTGCGGGGAAATTCTAGCTACCATGTGGCTGCATTCGTGATTCCAATTAATTTGATATGCAACATGACCATGTTTTGAAAAAGTTAATTTTGACATTTGAACCCACCCCCAGGGTCTGTTTATGGTTGGAGGGGTCTGGCGGCAAATATTTGCTACCACGTTTCTGCATTCGTGATTTTATTTGATTTGCAATTTGACCATGTTCTTAAAAAGTTGAATTTTGACCTTTTGACCCCAGGCTCCGGGGATGGGGTATGCGGGGCTCTGCGGGCAAAATATTTGCTACCATGGTGCTGCATTCATGATTCCCTTAAATTTGATATGCAAAATGATCATGTTCTGAAAAAGTTTAATTTTGACGTTTTGACCCCACTCCCTAAGTCCACCCAGAGGGTTGGGCACAGGTCTTCTATCAAAAATCACGTTTGATATGTTTCTCATTTATTGTAACGCTGTCTGCATTCGAAATTTCTGTAAAAATATTGACATCTGACTGAGTTATTGCGAAATTTACATATTAGACCTTTGACCCCACCAGGGGGGGGGGGAGGGGGGATGGTACATTTTTAATCACAGTTAGGCTTATCTACAGGCACTGGGTAATCATGGCTTATAGTGACAAGTTGTAAGATATAATAGTTTTGAATAAATGTGAAGTTTATTCTACCAAAAATGTCAAAATAGCCTTTGCATTAGCCTAAACCTAAGTCAAAAAAGGGCCAAAACTCAGTCAAAAGTTTGCGAATTACCACCAAATTCGAACTTGACCATTATTTTATAATGCTTTATCAGTTAAAAATTTAAATGAAATTGTTGCATCCCTCTAAATGTAATTGATTGGAAACCACAATTTAGCCAAAATCTAAATAAAAAAGGGCAATCACTCAGTCAAAATTTTGTAGATAACCGCCAGTTTCGAACTTAATCTGTATTCATGATGCTTTACTCTTCTGCAAAGTTTGATGAATGATTAAATTGATGAATCCCTTAAAAAGTTATTGATTGCAAACCAAAAGTGTGACAACTCGGACTACGATGACGCCGCCTCCGACGGACACATGATGCCTTTGTGTCGACCATGTGTCGCCAGCAACTCAAAGAGCGGGTACATTTATATGACGAAGGGGCAACAATGCAACAAATATTTACACGGGGTCCTCGCAACTATAAAGAATTATCTATTGTTGTTATACCATGTTAGGGTTGTAAAGCCCTTCTGCATATCTCACATCATACTTAGGCCTCTGTTGCGAGAGAACCTGACTCTGTCGCATGTGAACAACAAAGGCACAGACCAGTCTGCGCATCCGGCTAGTCTGATGGGTGCCTTTGTTATTTGCTCCCTGGAAAGTATTATAGCTAAGCAGCAAAACTTGTTCCATTCCTATCTAGCAGACTGATTTTAGCAAGATGTGGTCGGAAATCCTGAAGAAACTTGATGCAGCACATATTTAGCCCACTTATAATCCTAACCGAACTGTTACTATTCAAGCTAATAGAAAGCACTGTCGTGCTACATGTACATAAATGTTAATATTTTGCCATTTACTGACAGCCAACCTTTTTAAATCAACTGAAGAAGATGAACGGCCAAAAGTATTTTCATGGAGGGTGCACAGTGGCTTTGTCGTACAATGCTTGACTGGAGGTGGAGGAGCTCCTAGGTCTATCATCATCGTCGTCACTGCATTATGTCTTTGAGCACATTAATACTTGCTTACTACTAGTTCAACCCATAAAGAACCATCCCGACATAACTGAAAACATTTTGACTGGGACATTAAGAATGAAATCAAGCAAACAAACAAGTATTTTCAACCAAAAATTATAAGAATGTAAAAAGCGTATATTTGTTTACAAACTGAAGTTTTTGACAAGCGTTTATTATTTGTTTTATCGCACAAAGGTTGTGGGTTTGATGCGCAAAGTTTACGTATATTTTAGTCCTACTTGCGCTTGAAATTGGCCCAGAATAGACGAAACTGTCTTCATTGTTCCCTTTCACTGGGCACAGTACCTCTTATGAGTATCGGTATTACTTCGTTCAGTGCGTCGATTCTACCGATACAGTTTCTAATTCACTGCTATTAGGGGGTGCAGTCATATATAGCTGAATATCTCAAAATCGAAAAAACGGATCAGTCTGAGATTTCTGATATTGTAGGATCATAAGCCTCTCGAACTTCTGGTGAAAATTATTTTTAGCTTAGTTGTTTAAATTCGAAACGGGAAGATAAAAAACTGTGGATTTTCGCTTTTTTGACATTCTCTAAAAGAATGCGTTTCTTGCGCTCCCGCGATACACTGTCGTTGTTTTTGCACGATATTATGACATGTATGCATATATCAAAGAAATATAATGAGATCCACGGTGGAAGAACAAATCTAACTATAAGAAAACATGCGAAAATACTCACCACCCCCTCACAAATTTAGGCCAAAAACTCTCGATTCTACCGATACAGTCGATTTCACTCATTTCAGGCGCACAGTGAATCGATACTGTGATTATACGTCCGTAACAACGGGTAGTGTGTTACACACCGGACAGACGGCAATCAAAAACGTTAATACTACATGTATCGATGAACGTAGATCAAAAATAGTTAGGAACAATGTTTTCGATTGCCATTTGTCGCCCGACTAGCGCCAAATGGCAATCGAAAACACCGTTTCTAGCGATTTTTGATCCGCCTGTGCCAGTACCAAACAAAATGACTGAGCTATAAGTTGAAGAGCGTTTTCGATTGCCGCCTATTCAGTGTGTGTAACAAGTATTGATATTGTGAGTTTTTGTGTCTGATTTCCTGTATGCCATACAAGCGGATACATTATAATAGAATCTGGGCACTTTATAAATGGATTTCGTTTGTTAAGCCTTCTTGTACATTTTGATATGCGACAAGATTAAGAATGACGTATTTATAAAACTGAAGTGGGCGTCCACGACTGTACTAGAGTTATCACTTCGACTAATCAGTAGTTCGACCTAAAACGTGGCTATTATCCCCATACTTTTTTTTTTTTTAAAAGCACCGAGGAATTCATGATCGCCTCTGTCCGTCCGTTTGACTGTCCAAATGTCCGCTATGCTATATCCTCCTAAACCGCTGGAGTACCCAGGGGTCCCTAGTTGGATCCTCGGCTCCCACAGAATGTCGAAAGAGACCCTCAGACATTGTCCCATCTCGTGGGACGGTTTAAAACAGAATATCTGTCGATGAGCCTTCAAGTGATAGGGGCATAAAAATAACAAAACATAAAATGCGTCAATCGCAACAAAACTCGTATGCTTTTCTCGTCTGCTGAACTGATTAAGAAGCCTCTATGGCAAACAGTGTGGACCCAGATCAGACTGCTCCTATAGGAGCAGTCTGTTCTGGGTCCACGCTGTTTGCTTCTATACTTAATTCGTCAGTAATGCTAGGCAATTATTTGCCGCAGAAGATTTCAGCAGACGACATTTTTCAGATGCAGTTTTTTCTTGGTGCTTTAAGGGTTAATGCCAACGAACAGCCGCAAAATGAAGACCAGTGAGGCGAACAAGAGCACAGTTACAATGATTATATTCCCCACCTCTACCAAGGGGAGGGGGTCAAAAGATCTGAGATATGTTATCTCCTCTAAAACTGCGGGACTGTTCCAACCACGGTTGTTGAGTGACGTCTTGTTTCCTACACATGTGGAACTACAAAAGAACACCTATTTGTGCCCTGTCGAGGGGCCCTTGGGAGTAGTCAAAAGTGTCCATTCATCCGTTTTACGGAATCATAGGATTTGCTTACACAAGTGGAACGTGCAAGAGAACATTAATTTGTGTCCAATCCGTGGCCCTGGGTAGGTTTCAAACGAGTCCATCCGCCCATTGGTCTATTATGCCCAGGGAACACATTCACGGATCACCTCACCGGTTCCACTACGGATCAAATCTCACGGATAACCCCGGAAATGACAATTTCCGTAGTCCGATACGGAGCATGACTCAAGTACTACTAGGTATGATTACGGATGCAATACGGAAATTTACGGACTAATACGAGTGCAATGGATGATGCAGGATCGTATCCGTGGATAATCCTGCGTCAAATCCGTGAATGTGTGACCTTGGCATTATGATATCTTCTTCTATACACAGCCAAGTTTGTTGAGTAATTTGCTTACACAAGTAGGTCACTCAAACGCACACCCCCCACACACACCTAGGGGCTCTGGGGATGGGTCAATAATGCCCATCTGTCTGTTGTTCCATAGTCGTATCTTCGTTTAACCTAAATAATCCTAGCATTCTTTTTGTGTGGACATAGGCAGACTGAGCATACCCAGATCAGACGCCGCAGAACGCGGCCTCTGATCAGGGTCTCCACTGTTTGCTTACAGAATGTTCTCTTTAAATTTGAATAAAAATGAAAAATTCCACCCAACAACCCTTAAAACGGATAGGGACTGGTCTGATTGATAAGAGTGGGAAATTAACAGCTACATAATCACCGCCTAAGAGCAGTCAGCAGTCACAGCAGACTAGCAGCAGAATCTAGAAATGAAATATGTTAAAGCCCCTCAGTGGCTGTGACTGTGCTCTGTTCCAACAATAGAATCACCGCCTTAGAACAGTCAACTGTCACAGCAGAACAGCAGCAAAATCTAGAGTGAATATGTGACCAGTGAAATGTGTTTACGCTCCTCAGTGGTTGTGTCTGTTCTATGTTCCAAGGCAACAACAAAATCTACGCCTTAGAACAGTCTGCAGTCACAGCAGTGCAACAGTAGAATCTATAGCGAAGATGTGACCAGTGAAATATGTTTACGCTCCTCAGTGGCTGTACCTGTTCTATGTTCAAGACAACAACAAAATCTACGCCTTAGAACAGTCAGCAGTCACAGCAGAACAACAGCAGAATCTAGGGTGAAGATGTGGCCGATGAAATATGTTTACGCTCCTCAGTGGTTGTGTCTGTTCTATGTTCCAAGGCAACAACAAAATCACCGTCTTATAACATAGAGCAGTCACAGCAGAACAACAGCAGAAGTTAGGGCGAAGGTGTGACCAGTGAAATATGTTTAAGCTGCTCACTGGCTGTGGCTGTTCCATGTTTCAAGGCAAAAACAAAATCAAAAACAAAATCACCGCCTTGGAACAGTCAGCAGTCACAGCAGAACAACAGCAGAAGTTAGGGCGAAGATGTAACCAGTGAAATATGTTTAAGCCGCTCAGTGGCTGTGGCTGTTATACGTTTCAAGGCAACAATAAAATCACCGCCTTAGACCAGTCAGCAGTCACAGCAGAACAACAGCAGAAGTGAAGATGTGACCAATGAAATATCTTTAAGCCCTTCAGTGGTTGTGTCTGTTCTATGTTCTATGTTCCAAGGCAAAAACAAAACCACCGCCTTAGAACAGTCAGCAGTCACAACAGAACGGCAGCAGATTGTAGGGCGAAGATGTGTCCAGTGAAATATGTTTAAGTACCTCTCAGTGGCTGTGGCTATTATATGTTACAAGGAAACGACAAAACCACCGCCTTAGAACAGGCAATAGTCACAGGAGAAACACAGCAGAATCGAAGGTGAAGATGTAGCCATTGAAATATATTTAAGCCACTCAGTGGCTGTGACTGTTCTATGTTCCAAGGCAACAACAGAATTACCGCCTTAGAACAGTCAGTAGTCACAACAGAACAACAGCAGAATCAAGGGCGAAGATATACCCAATGAAATATGTTTAAGCTCCTCAGTAGATGTGGCTGTTCTATGTTACAAGGCAACAACAGAACCACCACTTTAGAACAGCCTGCATGCACAGCAGAACTGCATCAGAATGTAGGGCGAAGATGTGACCAATGAAATAGGTAAAGTTCTCTCAGTGGCTGCTGTTGTTTTATGTTCTCATGTAACAACAGAATCTCCGCCTTAGAATATACAGCAGTCAGAGCAGAACAACAGCAGAATTAAGTGCAAAGATGTGTCCAGTGAAATATACTAAAGCCACTCAGTGGCTTTGGCTGTTATATATTCCAACGCAACAACATAATCACAGCCTTAGAACAGTCGACAGTAACAACAGAACAACAGCAGAATCTAGGGCGAAGATCAGGCCAATGTAATAAGTTTTGCCCCTCAGTAGCTTGAATGTTCTATTTTGCAAGGCAACAACAGAACCACCGTCTTAGAACAGTCAGTAGTCACAACAGAACAACAACAGATTCTAGGGCGAAGATGTAGCCAATGAAATATGTTTAAGCCTCTCAATAGCTGTGGCTGTTCTATGTTCCAAGGCAACAACAGAACCAACGCCTTAGAACAGTCAGCAGTCACAGAAGAACAACAGCAGAATCTAGGGCGAAAATGTAGCCAATGAAATATGTTTAAGCCACTCAGTGGCTGTGGCTGTTCTATATTTCAAGGCAACAACAGAATCACACCATAGAACAGTCAGCAGTCACAACAGAACAACCGCAGAATCTAGGGCGAAGATGTGGCCAATGAAATTGGTTTAAGCCACTTAGTGGCTGTGGCTGTTATATGTTCCCAGGCAACAACAGAACCACCACGTTGGAACAGAAAGCAGTTACAACAGAACAACAGCAGAATCTAGGGGGAAGATGTAGCCGATTAAATATGTTTAAGCCCCTCAGTGGCTGTGGCTGTTCTATGTTTCAAGGCAACAAAAGAATCACCACCTTAGAACAGGCAGCAGTCACAAAAGAACAACAGCAGAATCTAGGGCGAAGATGTGGCCAATGAAATATGTTTAAGCCACTCAGTGGCTGTGGCTGTTCTATGTTCCAAGGCAACAACAGGCCCACCACTGTAGAACAGTCAGCAGTCACAAAAGAACAACCGCAGAATATAAGGCGAAGATGTAACCAATGAAATATGTTTAAGCCCCTCAGTACCTGTGGCTGTTCTATGTTCCAAGGCAACAACAGAACCACAACCTTAGAACAGTCACAGTCACAGCAGAACAACAGCAAAATCTAGGGCAAAGATGTAACCAATGAAAAATAGTAAGTGAGTATGATCAGGAAATACCACAATCACAAACTGCAGACAACCCCGTGGCACTGGAGGAAGAGCCGTTCAACCATCAAGAGACACCAGGAGGACAAATTAAGCAAAGCAATCAGCTCTCTCTTCCCCATCAAGATGATTTCAATACTAGAATGGTTATAAAGTAACATACAACAAAACATAGAACAATTGCAGACTCCCACAATGGGAAAAACAATAAAAACATAAACAAAATATGTTTAAGCCACTCAGTGGCTGTGACTACTTTATGTTCCTAAGCAACAACAGAACAACCACCTTAGAACAGTCAGCAGTCACAATAGAACGATAGCAGATTCTAAAGCGAATATGTAGCCAATAAACTATGTTTAAAAAAAAAGTAAGCAATGGTGCAAAGATCAGGAATCGATACAATCAAGTACCACACCTGACCCAGGATACCAATGGGAAAGTGACAAACTCACAGAAGACACCACAAACGAGAGCCAAGAGGTCAGCCCCTTCCCAGCAGGTGACCACAAAGCACATATAAACAGACGCGCACAAAACAAAGCAAACACAAGACAGAACAAAAACATAAAAGATCCACAAAAGAAGTACCGCCTTGGAACGGTCAGTAAAATATTTTACTGGAGGGCTTTAACCGGTTTAACGGCGCCAACCTCACCCTTAATTCAGATGTGGATCAAGACACATAGATATTTGGTTTGCATGAAAGACCCCTAACTTATCAATGCATCATCTCCTAAAACATATAAATCAAGATATAACAAGGAGATAAAGCAAGGATAAGGACTCAACAGTAAATTAAACTGAATACCGGAGCAAAAGAAATCCAACAGGTAAACCCTCAGTGGCTGTGGCTGTTCTATGTTCCAAAGCAACAACAGAATCACCACCATAGAACAGTCAGCAATCACAACAGAACAACAGCAGAATCTAAGGCGAAGATGTAGCCAGTGAAATATGTTTAAGCCACTCAGTGGTTGTGGCTGTTATATGTTCCAAGCCAACAACAGAATCACAACCTTAGAACAGTCAGCAGTCACAACAGAACAACAACAGAATCTAGGGCGAAGGCCTGGCCAATCATGTTTAAGCCACTCAGTGACTGTGGCTGTTCTATGTTCCAAGGCAACAACAAAACCACCGCCTTAGAACAGTCAGTAGTCACAACAGAACAACAGCAGAATCTAGGGCGAAGATGTGGCCAGTGAAATATGTTTACGCAGGTCAGTGGCTGTACCTGTTTTATGTTACAAGGCAACAACAGAACCACCGCTTTAGAACAGCCAGCAGCCACAATATAACAACAGCAAAATTTAGGAAGCAGATTTGTCCAATGAAATATGTTTAAGCCACTCAGTGACTGTGGCTGTTCTATGTTCCAAGGCAACAACACAACCACCACTTTAGAACAGTCAGTACTCACAACAGAACAACAGTAGAAGCTATGGAGAAGATGTAACCAAGGCAATATGCTAAAGCAGCTCCGTAGCTGTGGCTGTTCTATGTTCCAAGGCAACACCAGAACCACCGCCTTAGAACAGTCAGCATGCACAACAGAACAACAGCAGAAACTAGGACGAAGGCGTGGCCAAGCAGCTCAGTGGCTGTGGCTGTGGCTGGACTATGTTACAAGGCGACAACAGAACCACCGCCTTAGAACAGTCAGTAGTCAGAGCAGAACAACAGCAGAATCTAGGGCGAACTTGTGGCCAGTGAAATATGTTCAAGTCCCTATCAGTGAGTGAGACTATGCGTTATTTGCGCAGGTACATTTCAGAATGTATTTGGCTATTACACCTACCTGTCTGCGCATGAACCTCGTCGTACGAAAACATGTTTTCGGGTTTTCGGGTTTTGCGACACTGTTTACTCGAACCTAGTCCTCTAGATGAAAGTGCGTACTTGAAACTCATTTTCTTCATGCGCGGATCCAAGAGGGGGTGAGGGCAGGGGTCCCCCCCCCCCTGGAAAGTCACAAACCCTACGGGATTTCTTAGCAATACCGGCCCGGTTCCCCTGAAAAATCACAAAGCTCAATGTTGGGCAATTATCGGCCCGCCAGGAAAGAAAACGCTATTTAAATAGCGTTTCGCTGGCGGGCCGATTACGGCCGGCTTTTAGTGGTATTTATATCCTCTCTCCCCTCATCAACTAAAAGACATCAGAGTTGGACCCATTCTGACAAACCTCTTTGGATCCGTGCATGCTCTTCTTTCTCAACCAAGACATATGAGCCACAACATGAGATTTCCAACAATGTGGTTTGTGCGACCAGGAAAGACTCAGACCAGCGTGCGCATACGCGCAGCCTGATCAGAGCCTTTGCTATGAATATTAAGCTACTGACTGAACATTATTTGGAGTTTCTAAGCTTAAAAGGAGGCTGCACAGGCTCGTTGGAAATCACAACAAAATGAGTCTTTGCTGAGCGCTCAGTGGGCAATAAGTACCCACTTTTTCTTCGTATGAAGTGTGAAGACTCTAATCAGACTGCACAGCCACAGTGTTGGTTTCCTCGTGTCGCTACTCGTATGTTGCGGGTACTCAAAAGTACCGTCTCAATTACCAAGAAATCATGATATATACCCAACCGCCCACGTTTTTGTACTTGTCGAATTCGCGTTGAAAACGCATTGTAAACGCATGTAATACGCACTCTATTTTCAACGCGAATTCCAAATAGCCAATATCCACTCGTCATTGATAATGCGTTGAACTGCAGTAAAACACATTTACCTGTCCACCAATCGATCCAGCTTATTTATCAACGCGAATCAACGTTTATCACTGCGTAGCAACGCAGATCCGCATTGTAATGCATTGCTGCATAGCCATTCATTAGAGGAAGGATTAAAGACTTTTAAACGGATTTAAGAGCAAAATAAAACATTGAGGTAAGAAATAATATTGTTTTACGCAAGATGTTTAGCAAATTTCAAACTTTAAATTAGATTTACCTATAACAGAGTCAACACATTTCGATATCGATTTTTCAAAATAGGCAATTTGATTGGTCAAGGCACTAACGCTTACCATCTCATATGAATATTCATGATTTTGCCTTGCGTTGATACGAGTTGATTCGCGTTTTCAACGCACTTTAAATCGTACGTGCGTACAACGCATTGAAAATGCGCACGAAACGCGAATTCGCAGTACAAATACGTGGGCGTCAGTGTAGTCCGTCCAGATAAGAGACGTTGGGCGGTTCTTAGCTAAGTTCAACCCCTGGACAAATACATTTGAAAATCGGTTAGTCAGGTTACACTGTGTGCGTATTCACCCATCTGTGAAACTCTCCACACCAAAATTATATACCTGTAGTCTTATAGCTGCCATATCGTGAAAGAAAAGCGTTTCGAATTATTGCAGATGAATCTGATCAGTCCAGATACTTTGTTTGAAATATGTACGTACATGTATCTTAAACACACACGTGTATCTTAAACTATACAAGCAGACAAATCAGCCTTCGACGATGAAATCTACAATCACGCAAGATTTTATTGTTTTATAAAATATCTGTGTACGCTTTCCCTGTGATCCAGATATTGAAACCTTAACATGCTGCGACGTTTCCCTGTCCACCTAGGTTGAACCAGTACTATTAGAAAATAAAGTGTCTTGTTTAGGACATTACTAAGTGCTTCCAGTGAACTTTCTCAAAATAGCAATCCTTTAATCAAAGGTCTAACACATTAGCACTGAGCAACTGTGGATCTCGATTATTCGAGTTGATACTTTACATCTCAGTCAAGAAATTTTCACGTCATGTCAGGACGTTTCCTGGGTTGAAACTCAAACCAACGACCCCTTTATCTCAAGTAGAGCACTCTACCACTGGTTGGCTCTACAGGTATAATACAGCTATTCAGTCACATTATCGCCACGTGGTATGCGATGTCCCGGTCTCCTGTAAAGCTAACAGAGATAAGAACCAGTTGTGGGCGTGACTAGACAGTGACTTAAAAGACGATTAATAACTACTGTTTTTGGAGGCGTCATTCATGTCAGCATGTTTGTTGGGTTAGTTCAATAATGTGTAATCACTAAACCTATATTACATGTACGCCGTTTAAATTCGTTTATCATGTATAAACATTTCTACCTCCCTACCAGTATATGCAGCTTTGCGTTTTAGATGGTTGCTTGAGACATGGCTGTATAGTAAATACAACACCAAAGGAAATCACAGATAAAGCACGCTACAGGCAATCAGATCTTCATTACACTGTGCACCCTGACTCTATATCCTTGTACATGTAGCAACAACAACCGTTCTAACATGGACCAGTCTGGCTTACTGATCTTGACTAAAATCCATATACGTACTAGGAGGCACTGGCCAGTGAGCAAAAGTATATACCAATGTGTCTGTATTCTGTAAACAAGTGAGACTTAGGTTTTCTGTTGAGATATGCTTGCGAAAGTTTACCAGGCATACTAACCGTATAAAGCTAGTCGCCTTGTCGTCTGCGGTTCAGTTGTTTTGCACGATTAAAGCGTACCTCTGCTGTTTTACCCAATTTACTGTAGACCAGTCTAAATTGACAGTGAATGGCAGTGTTCTTTCTGACACGCCCAACGTCCGTTACCTGGTCGCACTATAACTGACAGGTAAGAAATTTACTATGCATACGCAGAACCAAAAATAGTAAGTGAGTATGATCAGGAAATACCACAATCACAAACTGCAGACTACCCCGTGGCACCGCGAGGAAGAGCCGCTCAACCATTAAGAGACACCAGGAAGACAAATTAAGCAAAACAATCAGCTCTCTCTTCCCCATCAAGATGATTGCAATACTAGAATGGACATAATTAACGTACAACAAAACACAGAACAATTACAGACTCCCACAATGGGAGTAACAATAAACAAAAAGTCAACAACAACAGAACCACCGCCTTAGAACGGACAGTATACACATGTATACAGTGTTTGTTCAAGCAATGGAATATGTGATCCCATGATGTTGCACTTCTGGAGGAATGACAGCAAATTCCGAGAGCAGAGATACACCATATCATCTCCAAGTCGTGCATCTGTTGGTGCAGGTGGAGGTCACACCCCATATTGACTTAGACTTTTATGTGTTTTAGGTAGCATGGAATGGGCCTAAACAAAGTTTTCCTTATATTTGGCTCTGTGTATAATTATTCTGACGGCTTTTTAAAAAATGCAACACTTGGATTGCAACTTAAATTTATATCTCGAAAAAGAATGCAAACTGAACATTTTGGTCATCATCATCATCATCATCATCATCATCATCATCATCATCATCATCATCATCATCATCATCATCATCATCATCACTTAAAATGTAAGTGAGTATGATCAGGAACTTCCACAATCACACACTGCAGACCAGTCCACGGCACCGTAAGGAAGGCAACAGAACATTGATAATAACAAGACATAAGACAGACAATTAAAGCAAAACAACCAGTTCTTTCTTCCTCGTCAAGATGATTGAAAAACTAGAAAGGACATAAAGTAAGGCATACCAAAACAAAGACCAACACAGAAGAAGTAAAAACGCAACTTTTACAATATAACCGTACCCTAGAGTTTATGCTATGAATCTATGGTAGCGATATCAAGGCCATATCCTTTTGGTGTGATAAAGCACTCCAGACCCCACTACTCGACTCAAAAAAGTTTGATTCCCAGTTTCAGATTTTGGCGATTTTTTTTTTTACCTCCAGTAGCGCCAACTAAAAATACTCGCCAAATATAAATGTTTTACGGTATTTTCTATTTGAATGTTTACTGGTTGTGCGGTAGCAATGGCCACGGATCATGTAAAATAAAACTTACCTCCAGACGTCTCACTGCCATTCTAACTTAAGTCATTCTTACCAAGACGCGTACTGTTGCCAGAATTATATATAAAGGAACACTTAGAGTACGCCACGTATTGTCATAACATTTTGCTAAAATGAGACTTATTGCTAGCGTCTGTGTGCCTGGGCTCTTCATGTTCGTCTTGTGTCAAGAGGATAAGAATGAAGCCAGAGAGGTAAAGGCTGCCGAAGATGATTCTGAGTGGTTCAAGGGAGAAGAAAAATATCTGAAATATTGGACACACTGTAAGTACATTTCTGAAGCTCACTATGTGGGGATTTCAGAAAATTTCGCCAGTGGGGTCCAAATCCAAAGTTTTTACGTTTTTTCTGTTTGTTTTTCAGTCATCAAATTTACAGATAGGGACAGGGGGCCAGGTATTCCTAAAAAAGAATAGCCCCATGCGCGGATCCAGAAAGTTTGCCAGAGCGGGTCCATCGCTGACAACGTTTTTTCTTCTTTTTTTTGATGAGGGGAGAGATGATCCAAATAGCACTAAAAGAGGGTCATGATCGGCCCGCCAGCGAAACGCCATTTGGCGTTCCAATGATTGCCAAACATTGAATGATGGTTCGGTAGCTTTGTGATTTTCAGGGATCCAGACTTGTATCCACACTGGTAAATGTATACATCGATTTGCTGGTATTTACGCGTTTTACCGGTACTTCATAGAACGGATGTGGTAGATATTGGTGTTAATACTGTATAGAAATACATGCCGTATGCCAAAGGGACTATAGAATTCGATCATTTTAAGTATTCAGTATGTGTATGGCGATTTATGTAAGCATTTAGGAATAGATTCGAGTACCGATCGAATACCTATCATCCGGATCGGTACTCGAATCTATTTTAATTCTCCTATATATATATTTCTCCTATATAATTTACGTAGGAATCTAAAATTCGGTTTGCGGATGTAACTTGGTTTTGTTGATTTAAGCGTACTATTTTTGGGTCACTTTGACCTTGACATTGACCTCAGTTCTTTTCAAATCGTGTACGAAGCATATCACCAATACTAAGGACAGAGAAATCCCAACTTTGATTCGAGGATACAGATTTAGGTCGTGGTGTGTTGCATTTTGTTTAATAGTCTGCAGCCTATAATTTCTAAGACCCTTAGAAAATGGTTTTGATGGCATAATTTGTTAATGCTCGGCATCCATGCTAGAAATATTCTTTTGGGTATGACAAAAAGCACCAGGGTAGATGCCACGTATGTAATTTAAAAATTAAGGTCACAGCAAGGTCAAAGGTCAAATAGGTGCATTTTCGTATTAGAATCGTCATTAGTTTTCTACATTGCTATAGATGCTATCTAAATCATTCTAATTCTAATCATTCAAAACTATGGCTATATCTGATGAAGACACCTCGTCATGCTGATCAATAACACGGTCAAGAACATATCGATAAAAGCATTCCTGAGAGAGTGTTCCTGTTTCTTAGTCTCCTCTTTGAGGGCATGGGTATGTTGGAGGGTTTGATGGAGACCCTGTTGGACTTTAGATGCCAAGAAGGCTTAAAAGACTAATATATGGTATGTCAAGCCACAAAAAGTTGACACCAAAGCATATAGATGAACTTAGAAGAGAGAGCTGATTAATTTACTTTAATTGTCTTACTGATGTCTTGTGACTGTTTGTGTTATGCTATCTCTGTCTTCCTCGCAGTGCCTTGGTTTGGCCTGCAATGTGTGATTGCGGTATTTCCTTATTATACTCACTTTTTTGTTTTTGATCAAGCATTACACCAGGCAACCAGATTGGAAATCCTGGTGCAGCTGTTCAATGTAGAAAGCCATGGTATTGGAATAAAGCCGGTCCATGGAATTTATGATGCGATTGCAAAATGCGTTTTTGACAAATTTGTCAAAAGAAATGGATATGTCCCTGATAATATTGACACAGAATGGCACATACAATTTTCATACGATAATATTGCTTTGCTAAAAGCAACAGTGGATAGCAAATTATTCACATTACATTGCACAGAGATGACGGCTTGGCAGCGTAGCAAATGGAAGACTCAATCGCCGTTTTCAAAATAGAACAGAGTATGAAATAGAAAAGATAGTTAAGTAAGAAAAACATACAAGTTTGTTCGCTTATACTGACTTGGCATTGATGTTTGCTTAACAGTGTTTGTTCAAGCAACCAGAAAATATCTGAGGTATAATAGATAAATACCGCTGTTAAATAAATCCACATGTACAAAATACATGTTGGAAGTAGTACGTGGAAGCACAAAAACTGGTACAGTCATAAAGTAGAGGCTTGCAACTTTGGGAAGTAAAAGAGTTTTTCCCCTGTATGGGTGCTACGTTGAAAAAGAAAATGTAGATATTGATTTGATACAATTCAATATTTTCTTCAAGTTGAGAAAAGGGTTGTACAATCTATAGCGACACTGAATGAGAGTTGATCATCAGGCAAAACATGAATTGTGTCACAATGTGACAAAAATGCCCCCAAAAATAATTAATTTTCATAAATGAGACCAAAGGTCAAGGTTAGAGTGATCTATAAAAACAGTGTGTGACACTCTGCAACCCCAAGATGTAGCCACACACTAAATTTGGGATTTTTCCTCAAATAATATAGGAGATGTGCCAGAGGTCAAGGTCAAATTAACTCCAAAACAGCACGGGACACTCTGGCACCCCAACATGTATCCACACTCTAAATTTGGGATTCCTTCCTTAAAACAATACACGATATATGCTCTGCACATGATTTTTCCAAGACTGGGGACATAGGACAAGGTCAAGGTCACAGTTGCCCAGAAACAGTATGCGACACTCTGTGACCCCAATGTGTATCCACACACTAAATTTGGGATTCCTGCCTCGTATAACATATATGCTCCGGACACGATTTAGGTTCAGACTGACGGATGGACAGATTGTCAGCTGTGTGTCCTGCATGGAGCTCATCACCACTTGTGGCTACAAAAAAGTGCAGCACCGTCAGATGTAAATGTCAAAGGCTAATCAGATCTGCATGGTAGAATGTACATACGATGCAGTGGGATGTGCCTATCTTATAGTACTACAAGTTGCCCTGGAGGCAGTTGAATATGCTGAATCACAATCCTGCCTGTAGAGACTTAGGTCACATGCGAATAGGTGTCTAAATCATAAGCATTTAGGCACTTATTCGAAGCTATGTGTATGCTAAATTAAGTCATACACCAAATTGATACAATGCAGATGTGAATTAAAAGTGCCTTGGATAACATAAAATTATATATCATATCTATAGGGTCATGTTTCATACAATTTACATGTATAGTACTAGTCGGGGACAATTTTTCATGGGTGCCAAATTGTTTATAAGAATCCAGAAACACCTCCATTCTTCAGATGCCATGGAAAACATGTAAATTGGATATTTTCCAAATGGTTTGTTTTTTTGGACAATATTTTGTCATTAAGGCGACCCCACTAAACAAGTTGACATACATGAGAAAATGTCGTAGGGGTGAAAGGAAGGTCTAATTACCACATCCCCATTCCCATTACTTTCCCTCATTTTATAAGATTACACATGTATATTTATGGATATGCAAATGAGATAATTTTTGAATAGGATCATTGGATTAATGGACTTGTCAAATTGTATCACTGATGACATAACAATATGCATCAATGATAATATGGGGATGCAATCAGCTTATTTATGTTTTTAATGATTTGGCTTTTTTAACGTTTTATTAATATTCTTGAAAACGCAAATTATGCAGATTAGATAATTTGCATATGCCATAAATTGATATAAGGTAAATGTCTAAGCTTTAATTTGATACCAAATTTAGTTGGTAATGATAAGAATCAACTGAGATGTTATTGATTTTGTAGGTACACCCCCATTCTTGAATCACATTTTTTATATTTTCATAAATATTTATGCAAATTAGATAAATAAGCAATAATGGATGAAAGGATACTGACTAAGTCTTGATTTGACACCATGTTTAGAAGTCTAGGACAAGTAGCGGCTGAGATATGAGTAATTTTGTAGGCACATCCCCATTCTTGAATCGCATTATGGGTTGCCATGGGAACCATGCATTTTCATATAGTCCAGACAGGTTCATTTTTAAAACTTTGTTTTGCATTTAGGGGGTCGTAATAAACAATTTGGCACCCAAGTAAGACTGTCCTGGGGGTGCAAGGTAAGCTTAATTGGCTCCGGACTTGTTCTTTAATTTGTATTGAGCCTGAATGTTTATTATCATAAATACTGTATTGTTTTGCAAATGTCAATTTGGAGGCTGTGGCAAGCCTATGTATCATTCTATCCTCACGTGCATGTGTTTTGTTCATATTGGTAGCATTTTGTGATGAAAAAAAGAATTTACTATATTTAAATGGCATTTTTCTGCATAATTGCACTTACTTGACCTTTGACCTCACCCTGACCTTAAATCGAAAAATCACGCTTGGCATCCACCCCTATATTGTTTGTAATAGTCCAAGGAATAATTCTAGCCTGAATGCCAAGCATTAACAAAAAATGCCATCAGGAGTCCTCGTAGAACTTAAAGGCGGCAGACTATAAGGTCACTAAGAGCCTGACATCAGGTCTCAGTTAAAAATCGTTTCAACAACATATCTCATACATTATTTGAGTTAGCAATGTGTGTGTAAGCATATTGATATTGGAGATTGCAGTGTATTACTTTTGGGTCACTGTGACCTTGACCTCAGTCATATAAAAATATTGTACAGAGCATACCTCCTATAATATATGACATATAACTTTGGTATGTGGTGGTCTATGATGGCATTGACCACAAGTCCTCTGATACCTTCCACCTCGCCAACCAGATGAGGAAAGAGAATGTTGATGTTGTAGGCGACAAGCCATTGAAGAATGACACTGGGGGAATGTCAATGAGCAAGGAGGCAAAGCAGAATGCGCGGGCTGAACATTACGAAAGGCTTCTCAACGAACTGCTGCTAGAAGGCCCGCTTATCCCAATCACTATTGATATGGTGAAGAAGGCTATCTCAAAGATGAAGTCGGGCAAAGCTGCAGGTCCTTCAGGCATAGTGGTGGAGATGATCAAGGCAGCAGGTGATACAGGTGCCACCATGATCCGCAATCTTGCTACTGCAATTATCCGTGATGGCAATGTCCCAACTGCCTGGGAGCAAAGTTTCATTGTCTGCCTTTACAAGGATAAGGGTGATGCTTTGGACAGAGGCAACTATCGAGGCCTCAAGCTGACTGAGCAGGCAATGAAGATCCTAGAGAGGATTGTCGATGGTCTCATAAGACAGTTGGTGTCTATTGACGACTCCCAGTTTAGCTTTGTCCCAGGAAGAGGCACTGCAGATGCAATCTTTGTGGTCCGACAGCTGCAGGAGAAATACCTAGCAGCAAACAAGAGGCTTTATATGACCTTCGTGGACCTAGAGAAAGCATTTGATCGTGTCCCCCGGAAGGTTATCTGGTGGGCCCTGAGAAAGCTAGGTGTTGAGGAATGGATTGTGCGATTAGTCCAGGGAATGCACGCTAATGCGTGAAGCCGGGTTTGTGTTGGCGAGGGTTTCAGCAAAGAGTTTGAGGTGAAGGTGGGAGTCCATTAGGGATCTGCACTCAGTCCCTTGCTCTTCATCATTGTGCTAGAGGCCTTGTCACGTGAGTTTCGGGCTGGTGTTCCCTGGGAGGACCTATATGCGGATGATCTTGTCATCATTTCTGACTCTCTCGAGGAATGTGTCAGGAGGCTCTTGATATGGAAAGAAGCCATGGAGAAGAAGGAGTTGAGGGTAAATGCAGGATAGACAAAGGTCATGATCTGTGGTACAGGCCTGGACCTCTTGCAGAGTTCAGGCGAATACGCATGCGCTGTCTGTCGTACAGGAGTAGGCAACAAGAGCATCTACTGCAATGGCTGCAGACTTTGGGTGCATAAGAAATGCAGTTGGCTACAACGACTGACACCAAATTCGGATTATAGGTGTGCACGGTGCATATAGGAAATGCCCGCCCTATTGATGGCAGGCCACAGAATGACTACCAGTTCTCACATCCCGCCACCTCTCTTACAAGACATGTGGCCATGTATACAGCTCTTGCGTGCGTAGCACCATGCTTCATGCCAGTGAAACTTGGCCACTGACCAAGACCAACCTGCAGCGCTTACAGCGCAATAATAGGGCCATGATTAGACAGATCTGCAGTATCAAGCCAGAGGACGTGGCCACGGTAAGGTCAAGTGAATTACTGGCAAAGCTTGAGCTTGAGGACCTATACCTCATTTTGAGAGAGAAGGCTTCGCTGGTTTGGGCATGTGGAGCGTTCTAGTGGTGCAATCAGAACAGCATGTGATATACAGATTGATGGCAGGTGGGAGGCAGGGAGGCCCAAGTTAACATGGAAGAAACTGACAGAGAGAGACTGCCGTGAGTGGAAGCTCA
>CAXHUL010000062.1:0-77083 GCA_964019695.1 Loripinus fragilis
AATGCCACATTGTTGGAAACCACATGTCGCGGCTCATATTAGCAAAGCTATTCTTAAATGTTAAGTTTAAATTGAGATCATTCTAACCACATCTGGAAACTTCTGGCGTCCGTGGAACTTGCGCTTTTCAATATGCAAAAGTCTCTGATGTAAACTATATCTTTTTTTGCCGTACTCTTTGCTGGAAGTTGTTTCATTTTTCGAAAAAACCTCTGCGATGTTGCTTGTATCCAGGTAATTCACTCATCGATGGTGATAGTATCCCAGTCGAACTACCCCGTGTGTGTTTAGCACCATATTTTGTAAAAGCTGGCTTGATTTCACTATTGTCTCCTGATGATACATAACAAAGAATGTTTCAGGTATACCCTGAACTTTCGACCAGGACAATCGGACAAAAAGAACTCGAGCAATTAGCAAGTGCAACCGATTTTCGTGTCTTTGGTGGAATATTCTCATGAAAAACATATTATTTCTGTTGCAAAGGGATCCTTTTTAAACTACTACTTATGGCGAAACATTAAGGTAGGTACACTATGTTTCTCTGCAAAATCTTGACTCGCAACTCCTCGTTTTAACGTCTGTTAAAGTAAAAACAACGTCAACTTACCACAATCCATTCTCGCACGCGACGTGTTAGGTTGTTTCTGATCTGCGATGTAAACAAAAATGTTGCATCCCGGGTATAGGGTGTGCCTATCTGCATCTGTGTTTCAGACAAGTTCAAATATCAGTTATTTCTGAGATTACTGTAAAATGGCCACTAAAATGAAACATTTGCCAACTTTCACACTGCGATGCTACATTTTACCCTTTTCTGGATACTTATTATTTTTGAACAGATTTCGTCCTTTTTGTGAAACATCAACTTTGGCTTCAATGCCATGTTATATTCTTTTATTTATTTCTGAACAGACTTCTCCCTATCTACATACATGATTTTGAGGAGTGCAGTGGCTCAGTTGGTAGAGTGTTAGACTGGGGATTGAAGGGTCACTATAGTTCGAGACTCACTGAAGGCACTGTGTTGAGTCCTTGAGCAAGACACTTTATCCTCTGCTTAGTAATTGTTGAACCCATCAAGACAGGAAAATGTCGCGACATGACTGAAAAAATCATTGACTGGGACATAAAGCATCAACACAAACAAACATACAAGATTTATTTTCATCAGTATCTCAAGTAATCCTAAGAATATGCATTAATGCCCCTTTTCACTGAAAGGCATGATGCAGGGCCCTTTGTTGGGTTTCGACAGCTCTAGTTCTATTCTATTTTCATTCTTTTTAATTCATTTCAGGGTATTGACCTGACCAAGAGCACTCTGATGGCCTTAGCTGATCAGGGAAATGGTGGTAAAATTCAAGGGGAGACCAACCCACTTACCTCCCTTGTTACAGCCATACCTAACCAAGGCATGTTGCAGCCATATGAAAAAATTCCAATTTTCTTCAGATTTAGTCCAAGGTAAGTCATAGATTTGTCACATGTGAATACTGTAAGCCTGTGACTGATCTAGATCTATAACAAAATTTTATTTTATTAACCCTTTTCCTGCCAGTCACGACTTGTGTCGTCAGCTCTCTCATCTGCTTTTAAAAAGTTCGTATGTAGTCTATAATACAAACAATATGGGCCCAGATCAGACAGCTCCCAAGGGAGCAGTCTGATCAGGGTTCATAGTGTTTGCTTCGCTTCCATGATAAAATGCGTTTGAATATATGCAGCAGAGACATAAAAAGCAGACATAAAAAGCTGACAACATTTTCAGGACAAAAATATCCGCAGGTTCAGGGTTTGTCGTATACTGGAGTTACCCTGAAAAGAATTATTCATTTTTTATAGTCCCAACTGTGTCTGACACCAAAAACTCTTTATGGTATCAATTTCTTCCTTACTCAGCCAATTAAGGCATTTATCAAGGTGTAATCAATCGAATCATAAGAAATAAGGTTAACTATGTTGATGTTATAATTGTAACTTTAAACATAATGCTCACGAAATGGCCAAAAGTTTTACAATTATGAGTGTCAAGCAAAATTTGCAGCCTAAAATTGTGTTTCTTTCATTATCTATCAGCTTAAACATGTGTTTAGGGTGCTCAAAAGAAATGTCTCAATGAGACAGTTCTTTTGAGTGCCCACAACATATGCTTTTGTTGAGAAATAAGAAAAACTGTTTTCAATAACAAACTCTTATCTTGAGGCCTGTACTTTAATTATCTATCAGCTTAAACATGTGTTTAGGGTGCTCAAAAGAAATGTCTTAATGAGACGGTTCTTTTGAGCGCCCACAACATCTGTTTTTGTTGAGAAATAAGAAAAACTGTTTTCAATAACAAACTCTTATCTTGAGGCCTGTATATTTTTCTCTACAGATGGAATGCATCAAAGAAGGGCTTCAAGGGTAAAATTGCTCCACCACCCAGGAAGGATTTTGCTATGTTTATGAAGATACAGATAATTGGCTCCAGTGAAGGGTTCCTGGGAGACTCTAAAGGTATGCTCATCAAATTGATCTGTAGGATTCATAAAAAATTGAAGCAGTCTCATTGAAATCTTAAGTATTTTTATTTGAATTTAAACATCATTCGTCTAAATAAGCCATCATAATGTTGATTATATTTTGTGGTATCTATTTAATATTCCCACTGGGACATTTGCTGTATGAGTGGTCAAAAGAACTATCTCAGTCACTCAACTAGAGTGTTTACAGCCAACATTTAATGGTTCAAAATCCTCTGCATATGATTCTGACATCAAAAAAGTTAAAGCAGTCTTCGAGAAATCTTAAGGTTTTTTATTTGATTAAAACTATCATTGGTCAAGATAAGCCAGTTCAAATATTTAATTGCATTTTGTGATATCTATTTTATATTCCAATGGTGACATTTGCTGTATAAGTGGTCAAAATTTTATTTCGGTCACTCAACCAGAGTGTATACAGCCAAACTATGTAGTAAAACCTGTCTAAAGTGGCCACTCAAAAGAAGACCAAAAATTGGTTTTCAAGACCAATGATCGCTTAATGCAGGTCTAAAGTATTGCAGAATGCTTCAAGAGAGCATTCTGCAATACTTTTGACCTTCATTAAGCTACCATCTGTCATTAAGATCTTTGTTTTGTCTATTTTTGAGTGGCCGCTTAAGACAGGTTTTACTGTAATGGCTCAAACACTCTTTGGACCATGAAGATTTGTATGGGTAGTTTGAGCCACTGAGAGTTAATTTTAGCAGCAGATCAGGTAGCATAATAATTTGGTCTTTGTTTTGTGTATTCATTGGAATCATTGAGGTGATTCTAATGCTCGCACACACAATACCTTTTGAAAAATGAAATAAGATAACCTGCCTAAATTATCCTAAATATTATGGATATCTCACCTGGATTAATGGTTATATTTAAGGGGTGGGGTGGGGGGTTTGTGTGGAAGTATTTGCTTGTATGTGAAGGTACTTTCTTATGTTTGAAAGTATTTACTTGTCTATGAAGATAGATATACTTGTGTGCATGTGCAGGTATTTCCAGTGAGTGTGTGTATGCAAGCAATTTAATAATTGCATAACTTTTATCACATGATGTTGCGTCTAGGAGTGATATAATGCCATGCAATAAATTTGATAAACCACTAGTGGTTTACAGATAAACCACTAGTGGTTTACAGATATAGTAATGTTACATATGAGACAATTGACGTTCATTACAACGACGTAAAAGTGATAGAAAAATCTTCACATTTTACACCAAACATGTGCTTTTCAAGTAATTTTAAATGTCCCGAGATAAATAGAATCAAACATTCCTTGTCAGGACTTTATTATTGAATTGATTATACATGTTGAGAAAAAGAGATAAAATGCTCAGCAAGCCTCACATTTTATCTCTTTTCCTCAACTCATTTAATAAATTCCATAAAACATAAGCACTCATGTAAGATCCTCTATGTATTGCAGAAATTGAACAATAACTTTTCTATTTTTTTACAGATGACACATTTGTTGAGCTAGCCTTGACAGGTACTGCTCTGCCAGTCCTACTCACTATGGCGCCGGCGACAAAGTTTGACTTCGGGGAGGTTCCTGTTGGAGAGCATGCAGATGTGTTATGTACGATCAAGAACAACTCGGACTTGCTGCCCGTCACATTCCAATTCAGGAGGATAGCCCACTTCATAGCTCACCCACCAAATGGAAAAATAGCTCCTGCAGACTCGCAGGATGTCATCTTTTCTTTTGCACCTAACCAAGCAGGTAATAGTTTTTGACTTACTTTTGATTTTTAAGTGGATTGTGGAGCACAGTGGCTCAGTGGTAGAGTGCTTGACTCGAGACCGAGGGGCTGCAGGTTCAAGCGTCACCAGCGTAACTGCATTGTGTCCTTTAGCAAGACACATTGATCCTAGCTTAGTACTGGTTCAACCCAGGAAGTCCCGCCCCTATATAACTGAAAGGTAGTTGATGGGATGTAAAGAATCAAATTAAGTGGATTGCTAAGGCCCTTGTCATGCTCTTTACAATCTACATACCCACAGGCCCCCAGATAAATGAGCGTAGCTGATTTTTTTTATATTTATTTATTAATCAAAACATATGTTGTAGGTACTCAAAAGAACCGTCTCAATGAGACGGTTCTTTTGAGCACCCAAAACATATGATTGAGACGGTTCTTTTGAGTACCCACAACATATGTTTAGATTGCTGAGTAAGAAAATAAATGCAATTTTTTTGCTCATTTTTTTTTGGCTTTACTGGACCTATGTACCCAGCAACACAATTCCTCATCTTATTAACCCTTATACTAGTGACACCTTAATGCCTACTCTGGCAAACAGTGAAGTTTATATTTTACAATTCACATGTGAAAATATACTTTTAGAAATATACATTTTATGTATTAGCCCAATATTTCACTGCTTTATATATGATCAATAAAGACATCAGCCTCATAAGGATAAAGAATGAAATGTTTAACATCTGTAATTGATATTCTAGGTACTTTCAAGCCCCAGCAGATGATTGATGTGATTGGTTATGTAGCTGATAACAAGAACCCCACTCTAGCCCATCTACAGATCATACATACCATGCCTATACATTTTATTGGTAAAAGTGATCCAATAACCAAACATAGACAGGCAAGGTTTAACCCAGGTAAGCATTATGTGATTGGTCATACATTGCATATACAAGAGGTGTTTCATGTTTTTTTTTTAACAGATTTGAAAATGCCATTACTCCTTTATTCTCGTTATACTTAGTAATAATTGATTTCCATGGGTTAGTCTGATCTCCTGAAATACGCAGTCATCAAAAATTCACTTCTTAATCTTTATTTTCTGGTCTGAAACAGTCTCTGAAGACGAGTAGTCAAATTTTAAGCGTTTAAAGATGCTGTCTAAACCGAAATGTACTAAATCTTTCTCGAACAATTACTCTAAGAGATATGAAGTTTTTCTCTTGGAACCTTTTATATATTGTACATAAATAATTAAAGTTTGTTCTGTTAGAAAATAAAGCATTCCAGTTGGATATTTGTTTTTTTGAAGCGACTCAAACATCAAATTTTAGGGTTTACAGTTTCAATAGCAACACTAAATTGTATGTAAAATACTCAATTGCAATATTTTGTGATCAGTTTTTTCGGCAAAAGATACTTTAACTATCTAAGAAATTGAGTCGGTTGAGGGTTTTGAGAATTTGTTTTTCAAAATTCTTTCAAGACATATTTTATACATGAGATACCCATTTGGGCACTTGTATGGAAGAACTTATTAAGCCCAGTTTCCAAGCAAAAACAGGCACACATAGGCTGTTTCTCATTTGAAAAATAGACTGAGTGTTCCTCTAAACTCAATTTTTTTTTTCACACTTAAAAGGGTATTTTCTTAGAAGATACACCCGTTTTAGCTCTTAAAATCAGTAAAAGGGGGGCGGGGATGTATTTAGGGCCGCCGTATTTTGGCTATGCTTTAAATTGCCATCTTGTCTACTTGGAAATACCAGGGACACGTCCGTTATGCATGAAAAAGCAAAATGTGTTTGTTTTATTTATATGCTACCGCAAAAAGTGAAATTCAAATTTGTTCAAATAAACATGAAACAGGTCTCGTATATATACCTGATAGCCCACAAGAACCCCACTCTAGCCCATCTACAGATCATACATACCATGCCTATACATTTTATTGGTAAAAGTGATCCGATAACCAAACATAGACAGGCAAGGTTTGATCCAGGTAAGCATTATGTGATTGGTCATACATTGCATATACCTGACACAAAATCTACAGGGGAGTGCATTGGCTCAGTGGTAGAATGCTTGACTCGACACCGAGGGGCCGCAGGTTCGAGCCTCATCGGCATCACTATGTTGTGTCCTTGACCAAGACACATTAATCCTAGCTTAGTACTGGTTCAACCCAGGATGACCCGTCCCTACATAACTGAAAGATTGTTGATGGGATGTAAAGAATCAAATCAAACAAACAAAGAAAACAAAATCTGCAGATCATACATACCATGCCTATACATTTTATTGGTAAAAGTGATACAATAAGCAAACATAGACAGCCAAGGTAACTAGTTGATTTGGCTGAAACAAAAATTGTCATATTAGAGTCAATCTGTCCAAATCTGATCTAATTTGAATAGGGGTAAGGGTTTTAATTTTTTTGTATGGATTTAGGCTTTTTCATAGAAATACAGCTCTCATCCCTGGCCTGCACAGCCTGATCAATGCCTTTGTTATTTACTGTCTGGAAAGTATAGCTAATCTTGCTACATGCAAGATTTTGATATTCTAGCCAGTCCCTGTAGCTGATCAGCCTGCATTGAGCCTTACCTTGTGGCAAATTCTAAAGACAGGTTTTCTGGCAATTAGGGCCATACAGTAAATGTTCTAAAATTTTGAATGTTTTTCTCTTTCTATTCTCAAATAAAATAATGGTTATCAGGGCTGGAATTCACAAAATGCTTGCCAGAACAACAAACAGGGAAGACCCTGATTAGACTGCTTCTTCAAAAGCAGAAGCAGTCTGATCTGGGTCTGCACTGTTTGTCTAGGCCTTTTTGACCCAGTGCTGGGCAACTAGTGTTTGAAATTTTAGAACATTTATCGCAGCGCCATATATTCACATTGTTTTTCCATCAATACTCTCAGTGCTTTGATTTTTTCTCGGCAGGACTTACACCATATATCAGTAATGAAGTGGGGATGTTTGTGGATACCACATTTTCTACTCTGAATAATGAACCACGAAATGCTGTTGCCGGCGGCAATAAGACAAACCTGCACAGGTTTAAATCTTCCAAGTCAGAAGACGATATGAACATGAAAGTTGCCTTTCCCAATGACAGAGCTCAGAGTGTTAGGCCCAGTGATAGACAAGACCAGTACAAGTAAGTATGAACAAGGTGGCCAATCACGTGGTCAGCATGATTGGGTTCACGGATTTCCTGAAACAGTCAAATCATTCATAACTTTCGTAATACGAGGGGGGTTCAATATGTAATGAAAACCCATTCATAACTCCATCTACAAACGCGTTAGGATTTTATGCTATATGCCAAACGAAAGATCAAAGCGTCGCCGTTATAATGGTGCATGAAACATTATCTTATCTTTCCAAATTTAATAAGTTACAGACTTTCAAAAAAGCACACTAATATACACTGCATATATTTTACTCCGAATTGTAAAAACTCATTCTAACAAAGGTAAAAAGGCGTGCTGTATTTTCTAAAACAAACATTTAACATGCATGAATCACATATCCATAGTTTTCTGACTCAATTGTCTTTATCTGCTATAAGGATACACACTTTTGACCATACCGATTTTTCGTGCAAACGGTTTTATTGCGTTACCCCCTCTTACGTTGACGTCGGTTTGAAGCAATGGACGTAACACTAAAATACGCACGGTTCTTGAAAATCGGAAATGTGGCTTTGTACCAGGAAAGGACCATTTTTATTGTATCGAAGTTTCAATACACACAGTGCATAGGCAGAAGACCAGTTAAGCTGAAACCAATATCTTTGGGTATCTCATCTAAGTGGTATACCATTTTCGTTTCCAATAATTTTATTGTCTGAAATTAGCCAGCCAGATTATGTACATGTAGATACGTGTAGCAATGTCCAAATAACGCATCCGAATGCAAACATCAATGAAACGCGGTATTTTGTCTGATCCGTTTCATTGTAAGCCAGAGATGGCATTCTTATAGTGAATTTATTATTTCAAATGACGTACTTGGGGGTGCTTTATGAGTTAGATTAAATATGGAAATTTCAAAATCGACTGTATTACTTGCAAATGAACATCAAAGCGACCAGAAAAAATGTTACAAATGATTTTCGTATAAATTTTCACTATGTATTCGTTCACGCAAAAACGACTCTGTCAATAGAATGCCAGAAAATGTAGCATCAAGGAGGATTTCAACCAAAATGGCAGCCTCAGTATTTCATAGAACATAAAGCAATATCAAAAATTTTTGCAGGTATAAAACACCAATATATAGATATTTAACACACGAAGATGCAGACTGAAAACATCCCTCATTCATGTATTTATCTCCTTTTGAAAACAATGCTTTATTTCATATCGCAGTGTACTTCAGGACCCCATGTTGAAAGTGGCTTGTGTAAATTAGATAAGGAGCTGGACAACTGCAATTTTACATTTATTTAGGCAAGTAACTGACCTTTTAATAAAAGAAATTATGAAGTGTGTAAATATGAAACTTTGGGATATACTGGGCTGTTTTCATTACATATTGAACGCCCCTCGTACTAAGTCAAATTTTGTGCGTTAAAGTGCAAAACCCCCCTCATATTTTTCTGCACAAGACTGTGTCTAATTTCTCCTCGTTTTGCTGTAGTTTCCCAGAAATACCTCGACCAACTGAAGAAAAAACGGAAAATTCTCCGCGATTGGGTACACACTTCAATTGGTCGAAGTAAACTAGAAAACTGCAGCGAATCCAGGAGAAACTTTTACACAGTTTTGTGCAGAAAAATATGAGGGTTTTTTTTGCACTTTACCGCATGAAATTAGACGTAGTATAATGAAAGTTATGAACGATTTTCCTTGCCTGTGATGTCCGATTACTGGTTCGTAAAGTCCGTGAACCTAATCAGGCAGACCACGTGATTGGCCACTTTGATGAAGGGCTAGAAAAAGGCTGCATGGCAAATGAAACTTTTAATGTTTTCCAATGTAAGATAATTGCATTTTATTGGGGGTTGGTGGGGTAAAACAAGGAAAAGGGCAATAGTTAGTTTTACATAATTGATCAAGAAATTATGAGACAGACTATAGTATAGTAGTCTTGTTGTCTGTCATTTGCATCTAGTTTTTCAAGTTTAGTTGCGTTTGTAAGACAGTCTGAGGCATTCTCTTAAACAGTGATACGTCACGTCCCGCTCTTGATCATGGAGGCACTTTACACACTCGGTGAATACACATGTAATTCCCTGTTATTCCTACGTGTTTTTGTGAATTTATAACTTGCAATATCTTTAAACTACTCAAAATTTGTGTTAAAATTTTCAGGATATGTTTGAAATATGATTTCCTTTCGATAACTAAAGGGTTTTAAAAGCAATCAGGCATATTAATGGATATATTATTGGTTAAATTTTCATGATTTTGAATGCTTTTAAATAAGCGTCTGGCATAATTTTCACCAAGTATCTCAGCGGAGCTCTTCAGTGTGAGGTTACATAATGCCTAAAATACTCGGATGACTTAACAATAAAATAAGCCAATGAGAATACAGTTTTTCTGGTGGATGTGCTCAAAATTACAATATAAGATAGGTCTTGATTGGTGAACAATCTAGGTTAAGACCGAGCCACTGAAAAAATCACTATGTTCTTCTGTCAGTAGAATTTGTACAGAATTTGATCTGAGGAAGATAAGCAAAACAGTGAGCGTAAAGTTTTGATTGTTTTCTTATCTGTTGGTCTAAACATATGTTTTTGATGTAAGAAAAACCTCTCATTGAGACGGTTCTTTTGAGCACCCACAACATCTATATTTTGTTGAGAAGTAAGAAATAACTTTTAATTATTCCTGTTTTATCTGGAGGCATGAGGTATACAGTACTCCAGCATTGAGATTTCCAGGAAATTTTTCTCAGAGTTTCTTTGTATAATGCAGGCCTCCAGATAAGAGTGCATACTAGAAAATTATTTTTCGTATTTCTCAACAAAACATAAGTTGTGGGTGCTCAAAAGAACCGTCTCAATGAGACGTCTCAATGAGACGGTTCTTTTGAGCACCCAAAACACATGTTTAAATTGATTTTTAAATTGAAGGGTAAGGAAATAAATGCAATTTTAGGTGCACAAAATCCTCATCTGTACCTATGATAATGGTGTCTAAGTGATAAATGATTCACATAAAATGTAGGTCATAAATATGTATTTCTGTTCACTATCAAAACATGAACATGTCACTTAATGCAAAATGATCTTTTTTATGTTTTTTACAGTGATTATGGGTATGCATATTTTTACTCAATGAAATGTTATACATGTAGTAAGGCTTGTAGCAATACATTTGGTATTTTATAGCTTTTATATATATCTTTGCATGTTATTATGATTATAAGCACCACAAACCTTGCTTGTCATAGGGTGAATTGTTTCACATCCGTTTATCTTCCATGGTGTAGTGGATAAACCGCTCACCTTGTAAACCAGGAGTTACTAGTTCGGCTTCTCCAACCTGTCAGATGAGGCGTTAAGCTGGGTTTCCGTCAACACCTGACTTAAGCTGTTGGTGGGAAGTTAAACATTCAAGTTATCAGTCAGAATGAGGTGATCAATCAAGCGGCCACTCAAAAGGATGACCAAAATTGGTTTTCAAGACCGAATATCGCTTAATGCAGGTCAAAAGTACTGCAGAATGCTCCAAGAGAGCATTGTGCAATACTTTTGACCTTCATTAATCTACCATTTGTCTTTAAGACATTTGTTTTGTCTATTTTTGAGTGACAGCTTAAGACAGGTTTTACTGTACCTCGTTATAACACGGATTTGAAAATAATTAACAGAGTCATGTCCCAAATTGTGTTACCATGGCATTTTGCAAAGGAATTATAGGAAAATGACCATGTAAAATTGTCACTTTGTAACATATGATTCACTCATAACATGGTCCATTCCTAAATGAACCCCAAATATAGTGTTGTAAAGGAACTGCATAGTAAATGTTTTTGTTAACCCCAAAGCTTTTGTGAGAAGAGCAAAATCTAATATATTGTCAGTAAGTGTTATTAAACCCCTGTACATATCCCAATAATTTAGGCCTAAAATAAAAAAAAAATGTGTGTTTCAGGTTATCTGATCGCACCTAATTTTTTGCCCCCGATCCTAATTGTTTTAAAGCATTTTTAGGGTTCCCAGTTTTGCCATATTGTTTCCCCATCTTCCCTATATAGATGTAAAAACTTTTTACAGAATGAAAATGTTTTCCTATTTACTGTCTCTCTTTTAAAATTTCATGTAGCCTGAAACACATTGTTTTCTTTGTCCTTATATGTTGAATATAAAGGTCTACATAATTCATTTACCTATAAAGGACCAATCCTGATTGCAGCAGATGACAAATGTGGTCATATATTTCTGGATTTTTATTTAAAATTAAAGTTTGACATTTAATGCCAATGCAGCAGATGATTACCATGAAGTATCAAGCTATATGTTTTTCTTAAGAAACAACAAAATTTGAAAATGTCGTCTGCTGCAAAATATATATAAAACATACTGTGTTAAAAGTGTGGCTGCAATGTTTATGTCATTTTTTCTGTTGTCACTAGTTTTCGTGACTTCGTTTGGCCTGACGTGGTGAAAATATCCCAGGTTCGGTGTCCATGTTGTTTGGTAACATTACTGGGTAAATACGAAGAAACTACTCCAGCTATTGTGCCAATGTCGAGTCATGGGTATGAGAAATACACACAGTGGTGGTTGTCTTCTGTAGTGGGAGTTACATGTATTTCAGATACCTCTTCATGTTTGTCAAAAATTGAAGGATAAACAGGACTTGACAAGCAGTTTGGATTCTGATCTAACGAAGTGGAATCTACACTGTCATTCATAAAATTTGCAGTCTTGTTTTAATAGAGTTAAACCTTTACCTACTAGTGGCGACTTCTGTTGTCTGCTGATAAATTTTACAAACAGAACAGGCCGGACAAAATGTCTGGTCTGATCTTAATCCAAACTGTTTGACTCTTTGACTAATCCTGAAAGAAATTTGTGGAAAAAAAAATCCAAAAAAAATCAGCAGTCGACAAAAAAGGATGCAAAATTACCCATCACGCAATGTTAGTGGTAATCACTCATTGTGTGACATAGCTCTATGTAAGCGAAGTATTTTTGCTATTTCTTCATTAGAACATAAGTTGTGGGTACTATTTAGATTGTATCAAACTTTTCATAGAAAAATATGGAAAAAATCACCTTTTTTGGTTAACAAAATTGCATTATTGAAAACTATGTTTGTACTGCTAGAGTGCCAAAACTAAATGAATTTTATATATATCAGAATAGCTGGGTTTTTTTCATTCCTTCAACACATTTGTGCACTCATAAAAACCGAAACTCCATTGAGTTTTTGGTCTGTCTGAGTGTTATAGGGCTTATGTCAGAATAGTTTGAATTGGCTCATTTAGAGACAATTTACTTTATACATCCAATATCAAGCTCTGTTTTTCTATACACGTAAATAATTTTTAGAGTTTTAATGTATTTGATTTTAGCAGTCTTCAACATAAAGAGATGCAGATCTTTGATGTACTGGGAATATAAAAGGGTCTAGGGAACACTTCATTTTCTTTTTTTTCTTTGCTTATTATATTTAGTAATGAGGACTTAGTAAGAAATAGTGTATACCACATGCATGCAAGCATGCACACTTGCATAAACACGAAGGGTAGAATATTTTATGTAATTTTTTCATTGCGTTTGCATGGATATTTTTAACTGAAATTTGGGGCTAAATATCAGTATCATTGCAGCTGAAATTAACTGTCCACCATTTGCACAATAGAAAGATGATATTAATGCACACTTCGGTGCACTATTAGCACACTAATTGTTCATCTAACCATGCTTATATTTCCTTGCCTCGTGAGCTGGCTCATTTTAATGTTTGGCCTTAAATTATGATTACATACTCATCTAATTTTTACATTGTACAAACCATATTTACCCTATTTATTTGGACAGATGAGCCTTAGCAAATAGTGTAAAGCCAGATCAGACTGCTCCAAAGGAGAAGTCTAATCAGGGTATACATTATTTACCATTCCATCATTACATTAATAAATGGGACTGGTTTGAATTTTTCGCTAAGTATTGTATTCTTTGACTTTTCGCTTACTGTAAAGGCGGCGCCTCATGAATGCGTAATTAGGATTGGTCAACCTTTGACATAGGTAAAAGCTGAAAATGAGGCGTGGTTTTATTCAAAAGTAACTGTATCATCTTGTGCCATTACCTCAGTCACTATTTAGTCCTTAAAACGCCAGCAAAATAACTGCATCTGAAAATGTCTATTTAACATAGCATAGAGGCAAACAGTGTGGACCCAGATCAGACTGCTCCTGTAACCCAGATCAGACTGCTCCTACAGGAGCAGTCTGATCTGGGTCCACACTGTTTGTCTATGAGGCTTCAAATATTTTAGTGGGCGACAAAAAACATACAGTTTGTGATTATGCGCTTTAAGGGTTAATACATGTGAGTTCAGTGTGAATATGGCTAGGATTTTCATGAAATGCACGCTTGTTTGCACGGCCCAAACAACTTATTAATTCTTCACCAAATTAATATAGAACCTGATTTCCCTTGTTTAGCAGATGAAATAGCCGAACCACACCCAGATATGAATATTAAAGTTGCCACCTTTACAGTAAGCAAAAAGTCTATTTATATTGAGATAAGGTTCCAAATATTTAGGATAAATATGATATAGGAGCATGGCTTCATGTATTTCAGCATGTATTCATTTAAAGTAGCATTATAATTGGAGACAGTCACTGATCACTGTTTTCAGATTTTAAAAAGTTAAATGCGACCAGCACACAAGATTTCGGTACTTATTGCATATCTGACTAGCAAAGGCTCTCAGGTGAGCCTGCATATCTACTCAATCTAGTTTGAGTCTTTGCTGCTCACATGCACAAGAATAAGAATATGAAGGCTCTAATAAAAAGTAAGGTATTAGCCTCATAAAGTAGCTGCACAAACATGTTAAAAGACTGGTTACATGCATATTGAATACATTATCTTTTTGTAACGTGCTGGTTCATATAAGGTCAGACTGGTTTGATACATTTAACCCATAAAGCAACACCTAGAATGTGCAGCAAACAACATTCAAATTTTGTCATTTTTCTTAAAAACAAATAAAGCTTGATATTCCATGTGAATCGTTTCACATGAAATTTAAGCCTTATTTTTCTAAAAATCAAGATAGATACCGTATCACAAACTCTGGTCATCTGCTGCAGTCGTAATTAACGCATTATGGGTTAATAACTACTATGTACTTGGGTCTCAAATAGTTTGCTTCTGAGTGAGACTGTCACCTATCACAGATGATACTCAGATTTTATTTCATATTTATTGTACTTGGCATGTGAAAAGAGTTTGTAGATTTTAGTTGCTTTCAGGCTGTAGGTCAGCAATGCACTAGCTTTATTTTGTTGCAGGAACACAGTATGTGTATCACATGGCTTTGGTATATTTTCCAACACATAGTTATACTCTCTGCTGTGCATGTTTCAACAGTTGTACACCTACATGTATTTTGTATATAGATATTTCAGCCAGTAAACGAGATCTTGGTACTTATCCAGGGTTCCCACAAGCTCTGGAAATCATGGAAAACCTGGAAAATCACAAAAAAGTTCCATGCTTGGAAAAATCATGGAATTTGAAAAACCCTGAATAATCATGGAAAAATCATGGAATTTTATGAAATAATTTGATGAAACCACCATTAGCCAGAAAACTAGCTGTCGGACACTTGTGTGTTCGACAGCTAGTTTTCTGGCTACAGGTGGTTTCAAGTTTTAAGTATTTCAAAATGCATGCATGGTCTACAAGCATATCATGCTTTTGTTGCTGCATTCCATATTTATGCTCAATGTGGTGAAGATGCTGCTAAAAGGGGAGGTTGGAGGCCATGAATTAAAGTCATGGAAATTACATTGTTGATCATGGAAAATCATTGAAAAATCATGGAATTGTGTTTTTGAATTTCTGTGGGAACCCTGTAATATGGCATATGGACAAATGTCTCCTTTCAATGCCTTTGCTGACGAATCCAGCATGGCTAGATATCTAAATTTTGGTCAGAGGCTACATCTACATCCAAACTTTGTGTATACCAGCAGGGAAGGCTCTGGTGAGTCTGCACATTCATGCAGACTCACCAGAGCATTCGTCACTTGACAATGCGGTAAGTGCCAAAATTTTATGTGCTGGCATTCAATTTATATGTAAATGAGCTATCAAGGTCATGGCACAGTGGTTTGGTAATCTCACTTCTACGGACTGCAGTAGTTGTGTTGAGCATGTGATCCTGGGTCCAGCAACATACTTTTTCAAGAGATTATTCTCTCCCTATCTCTGATTTTAGAAGGGCAGTAAACCGTTATCTGATGAAAGTATTTTAAATACACTAAAGACTGGTTAACTGCTGATGAGCCTGCTCACTGCCCAGGAACATTGTGATATGATAAGTGAATGTCATGATTTGACTGAAAAGTGTTTTGGAACATGAACTATCAAGTCTTATTCCAGTTTCTCTCCAGTTGAGCATTCATGATAAAGCATACACTTAGAGAGTTCCAATGTCACTCAAACTTCTAGTTTGAGTTCATTCGATATCGATAGTCAACATTGGTCAGATGAGATTTTCTTGTTTAGGCATGTGCTGACTTGTCCCATAACACATGACATAATGAGTTTGCATTCAAAATTTTAAGAAATGTCTCACTGTTGAAGGAACAAGGATCAAAGGTTGGAAGCCTGTAAGACTGTTTCAAAACCCAAACTGTTGGTCCAATTTTTTTCTTTTAGCTGCTTTCAGGCTTTTTTTGCCCATGGGCAAGTGCATATATTTTGATTTTGTTCCGATTGTCCATCAGCATTATAGTCATGAGAAAACCTGATTTTGTTGTAATGCAGACCATTCTGAATCATTTGCCTTCTGAAAAATATAATAGCTACACCTGCTATGTCCAAACTTTCATTATTCTAGCTAGTCTCTGTAACTGAGCAGGCTGCCAAAGAGGCCCATTTTAGGTTGGGAAGTAGGCATGTTTGAAATTTCTGTATTCTGTTGTGTAAATCTTTTAAGTCATTTTAAATCTAAAAATCCAATAAATTGATATTTGAAAAATGTGTGTTTCATTATTCTCATGGATGAAAGTAAATTTGAAAAAAAAAATCAAGTTTACGGTGATTGATCTAAAATTTCGAGCTCTCTATGTCTGGCAAAAAGGCTTAGACAAACAGGGCAGGCCCAGATCAGACTGCTTCTTCAGAAGCATTATGATCAGGGTCCTCCGTGTTTGCTATTCCAACAAGCATTATGTGAATTCAAGTCCTGATACGAGGGTTAGTCAAAAATAACTGAGCCCTACCTCCTAACATTTGAATCTAGTAAAATGGACATAAAATTGGATGATATATCATTGAAGTTATATGTCATCTATTTAATCACCTAATATATTTCTGTTGGTAGGCTTTGTGTAACGGTTGCTAGGCAACAGAATATGACCTGTCAAAGGGGTGCGTTCACGCTGTGGTACATCTTATTCTAAGAGTTGCTATGGAAACAGTAATGTTAAAGCAAGGCTTTATTCACTGTCGTCTGATATCTTTAACATATACCTATTCAGTGTCACAGAACAGAAACCAACTGACCCCCAATTATAGATGCTGTGGTTGTTTGATTTCAGAATTTATCAAATTTTAACATGCCTGACGTCCTATAATTTACCCCACCCAAAATTAAATTTTACACAATTTTAATAGAAAACATAAAATATTAGCCTAATAATGCTTTAACAGTACTGCATACACAAACCAACCCTCAGACATATTAAGTTCCTTGATTTAAATTCACAATTTTGTTTCCATGGCAACACAATTCTCGTGTATTTGAAAATTTGTGGAATTTTGGCGTTTTTTGTTGCTAGGCAACGCATTCAATCAATGTACAGTTAAACATTAAAGAACTAAGTGTAATGAAAAGATAATATGATATATGTTATTCAAATAAATGTCAAGTATGTCTTCCACAAAAACTATCAAGCACGCAAGCTTTTTAAAGACATACGGTTTTTTCATGGTGGCTGAGATCGTGAACGCATCGATCTGACTGACGATCTTCAGTTGCCTAGCAACCATAATAAAAGCTTCACTAGGATAATTCTTCAGGGTCAAAGCATAGATGACATATCATACTTATGGAAATAATCACATTTTTTGTCTACAATACCAAACTAAAATGTTATGAGGTAGGGCTCAGTTATTTTTGACTGACCCTCGTAACCAACATTTTATTTGAGAACAGAAAAGTGTTGGAAATTTTAGAACATTTACCGTTTTAAATGTTATGACAATATTTTGTACTTTGTTTGTATATTAATATGTTTAATTACAATTATTTGTAAGTATGATTAAATCAAAATATTTAGGGTAAATACACTGATATTGGACTTCTTTTTCTCAATTTAGAAGTGGCCTTTATTGTTTATAAGCATGTACATGTACTTTTTTCCCCTTTTTTTTCCTCAGAACTATATTCACAAGAACCAACAGGCATACCTACGTAGACCCTGACTATGCATATGTAGATGATGATGATGTGAACAGATTCAGACACAGGGATAGCTATGTCCAACTGCTGAGAGAGATGAAAGAAAACAGGCTGAATAAGAAGAGGGCTAGGTATATCAATATTTAATCCTCAAAGATATACAGCTGCTGAAAATGGACTAAATTTTCATGCATTTAAAGCAATCTTATTATTCAAACATGTTGTCACCTCATTTGTAAAAGTGAATCTGGATTTCCACTGCTACAATATCAAGCTTTATCATATACCTATAAATGATACGACTTTAGAACTATCTGTTTTCTGGCCATCTGATACATAAAGCCGGATCAACGAACTTAGGTTTTCTGAATCCATATCACTATCCTTTAAAACGAGGCTTATGTTGGTTACCTGCTTTTGCAGCGATGTTACGTTAAGTAAATTTCAAGCATGGAACCAGAGACGTAAAACATGATGATGTAGCATCATATTATATGACGTGAATATGACCTGACAAAGAGTAATGGCTAACGTTCCCGCAATTTTTCTGGATTAAAGACCAAAACAATTTATAAAATCAAAGCAATGTCAGAAAAAGGTATATAATAAGCATAATTTATAAAAGTAACATGATCTGGCGCACAGTATAACGTCTCTTGGATGAGGCCATACCATTGGATCACCCTCGACGCTGAAATTGCGTCTCTGGTGATCCGATGGTGAAGTATAAGCCAACCTATTGATGGAGCTTTCACATTCTCTTTTGTCCTTGAAAAAAATGTTTGTACACAGTCTGACAGTGTATCATGTCTCTTATATTTCCTTGCAGAGAATTCAAGGCCACCAATACGACGGCAGATATTGGCATCAAACCTGCTGCTGGCATAATGCCAAGAAAACTGACTCTTGAAGAAATCAAACCAGATCCTAGAAGTGAGTTTTTTTGAGTACCTAGCCCTTTCCTTCATGAATATTCATGCTAAGCTCCACCAACTATGATTAATTATATAAATAAACTTTCATGATTATACAATGTACATAGAACAAAGAAATTACCTGACATGGCCACTAGTGTAGGATCATATCTAATCATATTTCAATAAGCTACCAGACTATATCCTGTTCAGGCAGCTCTTACAAGAGCTGCCTGATCTGGGTCTGCTCTATTTGCAAAAGTGTTAAAAGGTGTCCCTATGAGGTAAAGGGTTAACCCATTTTCCCGCCATTCAAGACAAATAGAATCTGCTTTCTCATTTGTTGGTATACTTTGGTAGCATATATTGCAAACAGTATGAACCCTGATCTCACTGCTCCCAAAGGAGCAGTCTGATCAGGGTTAATACTGTTTGCTGCTATGATAAATGTAGACTTGAGTGCATTTGAATATATGCTGCCATGATAAATGTAGTCTTGAGTGCATTTGAATATATAGCAGATGTTATAAGCGGGCAACATTTTTAGAACGAAAAGTATTAGCAGGATAAGGGTAACACATAAGTATGTTGACAGAGGTATTCAGAATGCTTATATTTTTGAAAAGAGTTCTAAATTTATTAAAGAAATGAGCTTCATTATCTTAAGAGTAAATAGTTCTGATGTTTTGGACCTGTTCGTTTATAAGTTTTCAACTAAAATTTTGGTTGTGAAATCATTGATTTACAAACTGTTTTTCAGAACAGGAAACAGTTTAGACCCAGATCATACTGATTATGTTTGTGTATGTTGGGTTGGAAATTTTGGAACTCCACAACATTTCATATCATATTTATTTGCCTTTTTTTTGCTTATTTTCAGCTCCCACCCCACCAAATGCAGACTACAAATTATTGAGCAGTAAAAACTTATCTGATGCTCAGATGGCTGTCACTACCAAAGCGGTATGTCTCTAAACTATGTTCTCTATGAAAACTATCATATGTAATCTGAAAACTATTGTACAGAGTATAGGCTTGAAATTTACTTTAAATTGGAAGTGTGTTTTTTAAAGCTCATGAAAATAGAATCTGACTTTGAAATGCTTGAAGACCACTTTTAAAGGCCTTGAAAAGAACTTGAATATTATTATTTTCTGTAGCACTCAACCATTTTAACCATTTTAATGGAGACCCAGGGATTTTTTTTTTTTTGTTTTCAGGGGCTGAAATTCGGCCCCATCCCAATCGAATTTCGGTGACTTTCTTCCTAATTTTGAAAAAAACTGCCAATCTTCAAAAAAAAAAAAAATTTTCAGAAGTTTGGGATTTTCATTCAGTCAACACACACACACAAGCTACATGATGACGTTCTCTTTCAATTTAATGGCAAAAGTATGTGTAATAGCTTATTTGTTTATATTGATAAAAAAATGACATAATTGTGCACTAACAAATTTCACAATTTAGGGGTTTACCATGCTAATTTTCAAAAATCTGAAAGGCCCTAGGGCCCTTCCCAAAATTGCAATAATAATCCTGGAGACCGGACTCTGTATAAAATTGTTGTTCTACCAAATAAAGGAACAACAACTTTAAAGCGATATAAGCTCTTTTGCCTAGTATTTGAGAAGTTGAATAATATTAATTATCTTTTTTCCATGATATCAATTTTATTTTTGAAAAACTACAGGAAAATCCCTCTTAGTGGTCCTCGAAAAGTCTTTGAATTTTGCACCATCTTGCCTGTATGAACCCTGTAATGTGTACCTGATAAGCATGTATTTGGAAGATTAAAAAAATGTTTATAGGGTTGATGAACTTGTTCTATAAACTCATTTAGATGGTTGATAAAGGGGTACTGTCTCTAAATTTCCATGTCCTAAATCTATAGTTTTGTTTATTTCTATGATTTGTCATCTGGATTGAATCCAAAATACCATAGACATTATTTAAATACCACGAAACCATTTAGATAAATTATGGTTTACGTTTTCAGAAGAAGTGATTGTAATATTTCAATATTTTTTTTTTTAAAAATTTACAAAACATTCAACATTTAATTCAAAAGATGGATATGTTCTAGTCTTTGTCAAGATATCATATTATCAAAAAAACATGCCATATATATACTGCTGATCTGAGCCAAATATCATGAAAATCCAAAACCTGTAACTTTGTCATTGCCTACCTATTATGGGTATAGGTCAGTTTTAGCAAAATTAATTATTTAGTTCAAATTAATCTATAACTCAACATAAGGAGGTTGTTTTTTAATC
Source organism: Loripinus fragilis (assembly GCA_964019695.1). NCBI lineage: Eukaryota > Metazoa > Mollusca > Bivalvia > Lucinida > Lucinidae > Loripinus > Loripinus fragilis. Next base: position 21,043 of record CAXHUL010000062.1, read on the forward strand.
TACTTACACTGTTCTTAAAGAAAGACATGTTTAGAAAATTTTCAATGATTCAATGGTCAGAAATGCCGAAGGTCATGGTCCTGTGTCATGGCACTATGGGGCCAAGACAATGTGTATCGCTTCCGCAAATACTGCATGATATTGTTTAAGAAACATAATATCCTAACAATAAACATGTGAAAACAAGAAGACTTTATATTGACTTTACATCCCAACTGAACTAGAGGAACCACATTTTGGTGCCGTGACCAGGATAACGTGTAACAGAGTCTTATCAAAGGTATCATAAAACAGTGTTCTACATGAATAAGTGAGGTCCAGAAACAAAACTGTATGCCTAGAATATACAGCCAGCTATAGTATAAATGTTGCTTTTTGATGGAAATCAGCATCAGTTTCACAAAACAGAATGAACAGAGAAGATTTAAGCATTAAATTAGCAATACCTTTGAATACAAAAGTTATCTGTGACCCAAATGGTTAATTTTAACCTATAAGTTTGACAGGGGATTATTTTGCGAAGCAGGTTTATTAATGAGTCTTACAATTATAAATCATAGATATTAGGTTCTTCTCCTGTATGAACTGACTTGTCATAAGGTTTCTCTTCTGTATGAATTAAAATTTCTTATAATATTACATATTAAGTGTAACATTGGCTAGATATAGTTTTATTGTTACAAACTAGATGTGTTAAGTACAGGTGTCAACATATTGTATCATTTTGGCTGATATTATTGTGTAAGCACTTCATTAAATAATAATTGTAGCACTTAATATCAAAGAATATTGTTTTTTTTTCTTTTTCTTATCCATAATAGGAAAAAACACTGAACATATCAACTTCTACCAATAAACGTACTAGCATGATGATTCAGACTAAGCAAGTATTCAATTATTTTTACACTGAAATATAATTATTGTATTTTTTACATTTCGATGAATTGTGTTTACATCAAGTTAAAAAAAATTGTTACCGCTCCTTGAATTTCATGAAATATAGTCTACATATTCTTAACATATATAGATAGTTTATATGTTGAAATGGTATCTTGACAGAGACGGCAACCTATAAAAATGTTAATTCCAAATTTGACTGAATACAAAATATACAGTCGAAAATTGGGGTACCATGCTATAAAAATGAATGCCCACCCAATATCCTAATACATACAAAGCTATTTTAAGTAACAGCGAAGATATCGATCATATAGATAGCTATTTAATAAAACATTTCTCCGCCCGTTACATGATATGTCAATTACTTTAGAAATGATTATAACTGGGTACCCTGAGGCATTGTAGTGTTTTCATTCATGACGTCATAAAGGATCATTGACACTTGCTATGGGTAAATGCCTATGGTTTTCAGTAAAAATAAAAGTTTGTCAATCGTCCCTTTCTTCGACTTGAAGCTACCCTGACCTGAGTACTTTATGGCTGTGAAATCCGTTTTCGAAATTAAATGCTTCAAAGATGTAAAATTTTGGGTAGAACAATCAGTTTTACATTAAGATATATAGGAATCCGAAAACATTTTTTAAAATATCATTCCCCCCCGTGTGCCAGCAAAAGCTTTTGCCTGCATATGTGTTACCATATTTTACACTTTGTATGGAAGTGGCTTGCTGGCACACGGGGGGGGAAAGATGTTCAGCAGCCCAAAAACCCAGGGCCTAAGCCCATAAAATGCCTTTTCTACCAAATAAGAAATTAATGACAGTAATTAAGTTCTCTAGAACCAACCTCCTAAATTGCTTTGGATTCTGTGCTAGTTTAATATAAAGCACTTAAAGATTAAAAGTAGAATTAGCAAGGTTTTATGCATTTTTTCATAAGAAAAAATCTCACTGTTATTAAATGACACATTATTTTGCAAATGTCCTGTACTTATCTATTTGCATGCTAGGGAATTGTTCATGTTTTTATTTTCGTCTGCTGACTTTCTTCAAAATTAAGTTTTTAAAAATAAACCACCCAGGATCACCATCAGAGTGTCAAACAGTTTGGATCCAGATCAAGACTGACCCTCTATTGGTCTTCATCTGGGTTCAAACTGTTTGCAAAAGGCTATTGGCACACGACAAAATTATCCACTGGCATGCAAAGAGTTGTAACGGGTAAATACTTTAGTGTTCAATATATTGTCTCATATAGGGATATACATGCATCAAGTATACCATAAATATTAGGACACTTTAAATACATTCAACATGCTATGCCCTTTAAACAAAGGATTTAGTTAGAATCAGTTTTACTTTCCAATGCTAAATGGGACACTTTCATTCCTTCAAAAATATTTATTTCTTTTGTTGAGCTATCAGTTTTGTATTATTTACGGTACATGTAGTCAAAATGTACAGGTAACTTCTAAATTATCTCCCCAAAATCATTTTATTACAAAACATATTTTGTTTTTAAAACAATTTTATCAATTATCGTGGTTCGTTAATACTCTGCATATGGTATGTTCAATAGATATCACCACTGCCTACCAAATAAATCAAGAAAACGTGCAGAAATCACTTTTTGAAGCACCTTTTATTTTTCAGAAATTTCAGACCCCCTCCCCTTTCTACCCGCCATAACTCTTGAGTGCGTAGGAATTTTGAAATTATTTTGCTAGCTGGCTCTTGCCATTAGATTCACCTATTACACTGATACTACATGCACCACACTAGAAGCTCAAAAGCAGCGTTCTGTGAATCAGAAAAATAGGCGTATAAGGCCCAAACCGTCAATGATCCTTAGCAATGGAATTGCATAAAAACTCAAACGAACCATTAATATTAAAGTTATACCCCAGACAATTAAATAATATAATATTTTCAAAATCCAAGCGTGGGCAGGCTCCCATGTTAATTTCCCATACCATGCAAGAGCCCCTTTGATTTATAGTGGTTGATGTATATGTATCAGAGGCCTAACAATCTTGTATGAGAGGGTTGATAAGCATGTATTAGAGGGGTTGACAACATTAAAGGATGGATTGCCTGTTATTAGAGGATTGACAAACTTGTAGTAGAAGGGTTGATAAAATTATATAAGGGGGGTTGATAAGCTCTTTGGAAGATTGATAAACATGTATTAGAGAGGTCAAGAGCTTATATTAACCCTTTGTATTCTAATGGATTCTCCCATAAATATTGAAACAATAAGTATGGGACAGCCTATTATGTACATAAAGGGGTCACAGGTAGAATTTACTAAAGTTTGATGTTTTTTTTTGTTTCTGAATGTTGTTTTAATCTTTGCAAACAGTGCAGACCCTGATGAAATGCAGCATTATGCTGCATTTCATCTGGGTCTTCACTGTATGCCAAAGTACCCATTTAGGGGTTTCCAGTATACAAAGGGTTAAATGGTTGATATGCTTGTATTAGATGGTTGATGATTTTTCTGGTTTTGTAGGTGAGAGATGGTCTAAATGCTGTCCCAACTACAGCTGCTGAAAAGATAGATTGTGGAAGATTCTTGACACCACAAGAACAACATCAAGTCATTATAGGTCTGTATATCTGAAACATAACTGGTCTCAACAGCAGAGTCATGATCAGATTGAAGCATGTCTGATGACAGGTCCAAGGCTTGTGTGGGTTCAAACCCATGCCCAGTAGGAAAACGTTTTATGAGATTGATTTGGAAATATTATCTGTTGTCATTCCCAATTTCTGCTTATTTTGTTGATCATTTATGTTATTTCTGTCTTGTTTTGTTATGCTTACATGCAGGTCTGTTTGTTGATGCCTTGTGGTCACCTGCTGGGAAAGGGCTGACCTCTTGGCTCTCGTTTGTGATATCTAAATATGACGTTGTCACTTTCCCATTAGTATCCTGGGTCAGGTGTGGTGCTTGATTGTATCGATTCCTGATCTTTGCCCTCTTTCTTTTTTCGGACAAACAGTGTAACTCTAATCTGAGCCCACACTGTTTGCCTCTTTTACTTATATTAGTGAATAATGTCTGCAAATATTTGCAGCGGACAACTCAAGCAGACAACATTTTCTAATGCATTTTTGTCGCTGCATTAAGGATTAAAATCTTAAATATAGAAACTTGATGTCTAAGGTAAAGCCTAAATGTTTTAGTTATAGTTGAAAAATGGCTACAAACTACTTGCTTGTGGTAGTTTATATACAATTAGTTATGGATGGCTGTGTTCAAACTTTTATTTTGGGGAGGTGGGAATTTTTCAGAAATTTTGTTTTACAACTTCAGTCAAATCTATAAAGTGGAAGTGCTCTGGACGAGAATTTATGCTTCAAATTATCATAAGTTTGAATTAAAGGAAGAAAGTCATTAAATAATATGTATCTCCATCAATCTACAAAACATTAGCCTAATTTTACCTATGTTTCAGGACCCCCAGTGTTGGATTTTGGTCAAGTGTGTTTGAGGTCAATCACAACCAAGAATCTGAATATTGTGAACAATCTTGACAGACATGTTCTAGTTATTGCAGAGGTAAGTTTTCTACAAAATCCAAATGAAATATATCCTGGAGTGATCCAACTGCACCCCCTAAGCCGTATCGGTGGTGCCGACTGTAAAATAAATGAAGCATGCAAAATTAAATATGCTTACCTTACCAATGCATCTTTTTTGCATTGGACTGCAGATAAATCCCCATTCAGATCCGAAATCGTACTTCGAAAGGCATAGCTAATGTTAGCAAGGTAAAATTGGCATGACCTGTATCCACCCAATGAGTGACGTCACACTGATCCCGCACTATAACTAAAAAAAGCTATTATGTGACTTTCATTCATAAAATGTAAACATTGCCGACAACCAGCTTTAGTTTTTCCTAGACTTAAGAATTTTAGTAAATCACTTGAATTATGAAGGGACTTTTTTGGATGAAAGAAAAAGTGGGTAAAATAAGCTGTCTGTAGTAAATATGCTGTATTTATAAGTTTATACCTTGTTTTGACCTAATGAACTACTCTGGGCAATCTTAATGCATGTGTAAAAATTTTCCAACTGTCACTCTTGTTTCACTTGACATTTTGCCATATTACAGTGAGATCAAGAAACATGGCGGATGTAGGGTAGGGGGCGAAGGTAGACACTCGACAATATGTATGTAATCGAGATAACCCAACTTTCGGTTAATTTTCCGCGTATTTCATAGATGGCTATTTTAAACAAGTAACACCTGTTTGGGAAAGAGCTATATAGAAACCACTTTATATTCACAAAATCAAGCACTGCTGAGTATATTGGTCTCCCTTTGACAGAATAAATTAGCCAATTACTGAATAAGTATTATAGAAAAAGATTTATTTGATATTTAAAGTGCCACCTTAAATTGTATATTTCATTTAAACTGTCTCTTATCCGTTTATTCTTTTTTTCGTATAAAATTTGTTTGAATAAGTATGGTCATATATGACCTAGTGCACAATGGGGAGACTGTATTTAGCTATGTTAGCTGCTTATATCATTTTAAGTCTCAACTGTAATATGTGTAATACATAACTCATATTTCAGACATAATTTCCACAAACTGGATCTAAACTTTTTGACACTTTGATGTTATTCTGGAAAGAATTTTTTCGAAACAATAATTTTGAAAACGTTGCAGACGATAAAAATACCCAGCATGAAAAGAACTAAATTTAAGACTACTTTTAGAAGCAAACCGTAAGTACCCTGATGAGACTGCTGCATGGGAGCAGTCTGATCTGGATTCATAGTGTTTGCAATATAGGCCACAAAGTACAACGGCAGAAAACAAAGCAGATGATATTTGACAGGAAAAGGTTTAATTTTATTGAGAGTACATTTGTTTTTGTTTAGATTGACTGTCGGGAGCTGAGGCAGAGCAGTCCTTTATCTCAAGTGGTGCCACCAAAATCCAAAGCCAATCTTCCGATTATCTTTGAATCCAACGTGAAACAGAAATTCCAAAGGTAAGAAAAAAAATGATAAGTTGACATACTTATATTTTAGTACATCTGTTGCCAGGTATGCCTTACCTTGTGGCACTGCGGTGCCAAGACGTTGAGTAGAACTAGAGAAGCCACATTTTGGTGCAGTGACCAGGATCAACATGTGGCTACTCTAGTTCAATTGAAATTAAAGGCATACCATACATGTAAAGTCATTCCTTAAATGTACATGCATAGCTACAGACTGAAAAATTTCATGCTTGATCTGAGGCCTACAATAATAAAAAGATGGCCTGTCAACTATTTTTCCCCTGCCCCCAAAAATGTATATACTCAGAATGTAGTCTTCTTATAACCTTTGCAAACAGTTTGTACCCAGATCAGGTCCGACAAAACTTCCAACCTGATCTGGATCCAAACTGTTTGGCACTCTGATCGTTTTCCTGAAAGAATTTTCAGAAAAAAATTGATTTGAATAAAAAAAACAATCAGCAGACATCAAAAAGCATGCAAAAGTTAACCAGCATTCAAAGGGTTAACTTGCTTATTTTCCCCTCAAGCACTTGTGTTGAAACTTGAAAACTTTTAAAAAGAATTTGCTATTTTTTTCTCTTTGACAGATCAGTAACCTATTCTGTGAACAATTTTCACAAGCACCATGTAACTGTCCTGGCAGAAGTGGTCCCTGTAGATCTAGAACTGTCAACTGATGAGCTGGTCCTGAAGCCTTCCTATGGACTGCCAGCTGATGCAGGTAAGGCCCTTAGTCAGGAATAATCCTTTCTGAACAAGAGAGCTTATGTTTTCTAAACTTCATATACATACGCGAAGCGTCGAGGGTGATCCAATGGTATGATCTCATCCTTGAGACATGATACAGTATGCCAGATCACGTTACTTTTATAATAATATGCTTATTATATACCCTTTTCCGACATTATTCTGATTTTATAAATTGTTTTGGTCTTTAATCCAGAGAAAAATGCGGGAACGTTTGCCATTACGCTTGTTTCTTGACGTTACGTTATCAGGTTTCCCGTCTCTGGTTCCACGCTGATATAAAAACAGATAACCTACCTTAGCCTCGTTTTAAAGGACAGTGATACAATTCAGAAAACCTCAGTTTGTTGATCCGGCTCTCTGTATCAGATGGCCAGAAAACAGACAGTTCAAACGTTGTATCATTTATAGGTTTATAATAAAAACAAATATTGTAATTTTCTTGCTCAGAGCAGCAGACTATGTCATTTGTTCTGGTCATAATTATAACTTGTTGCCTACTAGTGTCACCCTCTGATGACCTTTGCAAACAGTTTGGACCCAGATCAGGCCTGACAAAACAGCTGGCCTAATCTGAATCAGAACTGTTTGGGGAAGCGCAGTGGCTCAGTGGTAGAGTGCTTGACTCGAGACCAAGGGGCTGCGGGTTCGAGCCTCACCGGCGTCACTGTGATATGTCCTTGAGCAAGACATATTAATCCTAGCTTAGTACTGGTTCAACCCAAGAAGACCCGTCCCTACATAATTGAAAGATTGTTGATGGGAGGTAAAGAATCAAATCAAACAAAAAAATATGTTTGGCACTCTTATGGTAGAAAGAATTTTTTGAAATTTAAAAAAACAAACATATCAGACGACAAAAAAACATGAAAAACTACTCAGTAGGCAAAGAGTAAAACGCTAACAATTGTTATTATTATGACAGTTATGATTGGCAATTATAATTATTATAATGAATGAATTTCAGGATTCCGTGGTGTGGTGACTTTATATAACAAGCTGAATTACCCAGCAGAGTTTACATGGGCCCCTAATCTAGGAGAGAAGGGTACAGCATTCTCTATCAGACCAGCAACAGGTATGTCTAGCAACTGCAGGCTTTCAAGTAGACCCTACTTTTCCCTACTCTTTTTTATGTTACTTCTTTTCCCTAGTTTTCTACTGTCTGCATGTTTTTGCTCTGAAATGTTATTTGGATAATAAAATTTTGGAAATATTTCCTCGCTTTTTCAGATTTTAAGAATTAGTTTTTATATTTCTGTTACTGAGTATTGAAAATGCACAAATGACTTCAGTTTGGATTTTCAGTCATTCAGTTTTCAGGCCTCCAGATAAGAGTGTATGATTATAAAGTAATTTCTTATTTCTTAAACAAATTTATTTTGTGGGTAATCAAAAGAACACCAAAAACACATGTTTAAACTGATAGATAAGGGAAAAAATAATTTTATGCTAAAAAGTTTGGCTTAACTGGACTAATGGGTTAAGCATAAAGAACTTCAACATGTAAGCCATCAGAATAGTAGCATGAAAACTTACCAGCACATTTTTGCTGTACATATTTTCAAATCTTAACGGTTAAAGTACACCCTAGAATTTGCAGCAGACCACATTCCTGCAACACAGGAATAAACCATGCCTACTTTCTGCTGGCATACGATTGGCATACGATTCACAAGACAATTTCAGGCCTTATTTCCTTAAAAATTAAGATCTATATGAAAAATTAGTTGTCTGCTGCAGTTGTGATTGGCACATTATGGGTTAGCTTGATTTGGGGAACAAATTTTCTTATCACCCCTCAGGTGCAGCTTTTTTTGATAATATTTCTTACACTTGTAGGTGTTGTGGAGCCACACAAGGACCTAGACTGTGAGGTGGTCTGGCATCCATCATTCCTGGCCCCAGAGGATGGCTCTTTCTCTCTCACCATTCACAGTGGTAACACTCTACAGCTGAGATGTCGTGCTGAGGTAAATCTTAATTGAGTTTGTGCGTGATAGTTATCACATGATGTCGCATATGGGAGTGATTATGTATTTAAATAGATAAACCACTAGTGGTTTACATAGATAGTAATGTTATGTAATGAAGTCCATAACCAAGCCACATATTTATGGCAAAATCTTGATGTTTTCAGGCCAAAAATGTAATTTCAAAATATTCATAGTATCATAAGATATACCGGAATAGAATCTAATAATCTTGGTCCTGTATTATTGAATTGATTAAACTTGTTGCAAAAAAGTGATAAAATGCTTGGCAAGCCTTGCATTTGATCTCTTTTCCTCAACTTGTTTAATAAATTCAATAATACATGAGCACTCATGTTAGATCCTCTATTTATTGCATATGTCACAAGTAATATTTTAAAAGTGCATGTACATGCCAAGCTATCCAGACAGACTCAACATCTTGTTTTGGTCTAAACCTTTATCTATTTTCATAGGGGACAGTCCAGAAGGCTCTGATGAGACTGCACATACGTTGACTTGCCAGTGTCTTGCATGATCGCCTATGTGATATTCATAAGTACAGTAAATGTTCTAAAATTTCGAACAATTTACTTTTTCTTCTCAAATAAAATAGTGGTTTTCAGGCAGGAATTGTTGTCAAAATGCTTGTCAGAATAGCAAACAGGGAAGACCCTGATCAGACTGCTTCTTCAGAAGCAGTCTGATCTGGGTCTGCACTGTTCGTCTAGGCATTTATTTTTGGCAGGCAACCAGTGTTCGAAATTTGAGAACATCTACCTTACTCAAAAGAGCTGTCTCAAATGATCATGGTACTTGGCTTGTGTTTCAGCTGGGTCCCACTTCAGTACAGTTTGTGGAGAGAAGGATCATGTTTGGCCAGGTACCAGTCAACCTGTGTACAAATAGGAATGTTCTGCTGGCCAACACAGGAATAAACCATGCCTACTTTCAGGTAAGACTTTTGTAATATTCTAACTAATTGTTTTTAGAGTTTAAAATCTTAGCGTTTACCATGCCAGACCGGTATGTATTCTATTTTGAAGCAAGCTGATCAGGACCCACACTGTTTTCCCCTCTGCTTGTAAATACAAACTAAAATCTGGAATCATGCAGGTGGATTGGATTAAAATTAGGGAGGAGTGTTGTACATAAAAATATCCATCGTGGTTTTGCATAGCAGACCAGAATTTTTGTGAACCTGATCAGGGCTAGGATTTGTCATCTTATATACATTCCACTTCCCCTATTTCTAACCCTGAATATTTTTTATGTACAATACCCTCCCCATTTTTTCTATTAACCTACAGCATTCCAGTTATAAGCATGTATTTACAAGCAGAGTGGAAAACTTTGTTGATCCTGATCAGATGGCTTCTTCAGAAGCTAGCTGATCTGGATCTACAGTGTTTTCATAAGGATAAATCCGGGTTCAATCTTACGTGTGAGCCAGTGCTTGACAAAACCATTCAGGCCCTGAGGTTATACAACTTTTTTCAAGCTCATTTTAGCTGAGCATGAAATTTATCCTGCTCATAAACAGAGCTGTTGGCTCTGTATATGGAGGCTGAAAAATCGCATATAAACTAACCATATTTCTTTTATCATATAAAATAGCAGAAAAAGGAGAATGTAGTGCTCAGCTCTGATCTTTCAACTTCTTATCCAAGCTGGTGTGAGCTGCAAATTGTGTACGTGTAAACAACCTTTATGTACCTCATGACAAAAAGGATCCAGACAAAACCGTACACAATTTGCAGCTCGCATCAGCTTAGGTACGAAGTCAAAAGACTTACAGTTTTTAGGCGATTTTTTTTCAGCCTCCATTTACAGAACCGGAAAGACCCTCATAAGATTTCCTTTCAGAGCCGAGGCACTGTTTATGAAGTTTCCTAACCATGTTAACGTTAAAAATGCCAACAATTGCTACAACTGTTGACATTTTAGCATTTATTAGCAGGATAAATACAGAGTCTGCGAGTTTTAAAGCAAGAAAATTCTTTATTTTTCAATATTTTAGTTTTATGAGCTGAGCATGAAAGAGGTTTTATAACCTCAGGCCAGGTAACCTCTGCATCCAGAATTGGCATCCACCAAGTCTGATCCGAGTCTTTACTGTCCACATTTGGATGCTACCAACTGAATTTACAATGAAGACTCTGATATGACTGGTTTGATGCCCAGGATGATCTGAGTCTTCCCTGGACACACAGGCTATTTTGTTGTTTGTTTTTGTTTTTTTTTCATGCAAATGATCAATTGATTTTAGAATTGGTTCTGCTTTACCTAACCCTTACGCTAGGCTACAAGTCAGCCTTCTTCAAATGAAATGCTCAAATGATTTTAAAGAGTTGATTCTTGTTTTGCAGGTGAATGATCCTAACCCATTCCCTGGGCTACAAGTCAGCCCTCTTCATGGTGTAGTTCCTGTGGGAGGGTATGCTGAGCTACAGGTGAAACTGACACCAGATGCTATCATCAAGTTTGACACGAGGGTCCAGGTGTCAGTGAAGGGAGCTAAGAACCTAGAGTTAAGAATGGGTGGAACTGTAGAACCTCCAAGTGTGGATATTGACCTGGTAAGAATACAGTAAAAACTTGAAAATTTGAGCTTCAATTGTTCGAAATACTCAGTAGTTCTAAATAAATTTGGGATACACCGGATTCAGAGAATGAATAGAGGATCTTACATGAGTGCTCCTGTTTTATTGAATTTATAAAACAAGTTGAGGAAAAGAGATAAAATGTGAGGCTTGCTGAGCATTTTATCTCTTTTTTGCAACAAGTTTAATAAAGTCAATAATACAGGAGCACAAATGTTAGATTCTATTTATCACATGACATTAAAATTATTTTGAAATCTCATTTCTGCCGTAAAAACGTTATAATTTTGTCATTATGTACGCAACGTTATAATGGACGTCATAACATTTACCATAAATCTCTAGACCACTAGTGGTTTATCGATTTTATTGCATGGTGTTATTTCACTCCCAGACGCCACGTCATATGATGAGGCATATTAATGAACAATATTAATATCTGTCTATTAAACATATATTTGGGGTAAGAAACATCTCCCTGAGATGTTTCTTTTACATACCCTACATGTATGTTTGATAGGGGAAAAAAAGATAATAATCATTTTGCGGGGTTTTATATTTTTAGATTTAACCCTTAATGCGCCAATCGCAACAAAAGTCGTCTGCTTTTCTGGTCTGCTGAAATGTTTAAGAATCCTCTATGACAAACAGTGTGGACCCAGATCAGACTGCTCCTATAGGAGCAGTCTGTTCTTGGTCCATGCTGTTTGCTTCTATACTTAATTTGTCAGTAATGTTAGGCAATTATTTGCAGCAGACGACATTTTCAGATGCATTTTTTTCTTGGCGCTTTAAGGGTTAACATATGTCTATTAAACATATATTTGGGGTATTTCGACTCCCTGAGATGTTTCTTTTACATACCCTTCATGTATGTTTGATAGAGAAAAAAAGATAATCATTTTGTGGCTAATGATTCTTGCTACACAAAAAGGCAATAAAATGTACAGAATCTGGTCCTAAGGTGTTGGATAAGAATTTTCATCTATTAAAATTTTATTTTTACATGAAAGGTTCTTGTAGATTTATGGAAGAGATAACTACATTCTACATTTTATCTAATGATACTGTAAATAGCAATGATTTGTGTTTTTCAGGCATCCTTCCATTTTGGTGGTGTATTTTGTGGCTCAGGATCTACCATGCCTTTCAGACTCACAAATAAGGTAGAATCAATCAAAATTATGTTTGTTATTTATTTTGATTTAAGTATATTCCATTGTGTGAGACTAGTTCCACATCAGCATTGTCACAAACTGTTATATTAGTTGGAGCATGGACATCTTGGTGTTAGTTTCTATCCATTTATTTCCATTTAGCTATTAACATATTAGCAATTTTCCCTTAAAGCGCCAATCACAACTGCAGCAGATGACAAATTTTGTGACATAATTCCTAATTTTCGAAAGAAATGAGGAATGATATTTCATGAGAATCGTCTGCCAGCAGACAATTCTCATGAAATATCATACCTTATTTGTTATTTTATTTAGAAAAAGTGGCAAAATTTGAAATTGTCGTCTGCTGCAAATTATAGGTGGCGCTTTAAGAGTTAACAGTTATCTATAGGTCCAGACAAGCAAAATGGTTGAGTGTAAAATTGTGATAAAATTGTGATTAAGATATCAATTAAAACAACCCTTTTTGGTGCTCAAAAGAACCGTCTCATTGTATTGTGGAGAGGCAAGCGATTTGACACTAGTAATATATATTGAACCAATTGTAATATACTACAGTATTCAAACTAAATATTTGAATTTTAACGGAAACTAAACCGGAAACCAGAAAAGTATATAGTCAAACCAGGATCGGGGGATAAATACAAACTGAAAGCGCTTCAGAATATCAGAAGATTGAAGTAAGCCTAGAGTACTGACAACATATGTTTTGGTTGACATATTTAAAAAAAACCTGTCCTTATCTTGGTCCAAACCGATTGATACTCTGAAAGTGTTCCTGAAAGAATTTTCTGAAAAAGGCAATTTTGAAAAAAAAGACAACATACTACAACAAAAGCATGAAAAATTACCTGGCACACAAAGAGTTAATTCTTTACAATGTATTTAGAGAATAACAAAGGCGATGATCAGACTGCGTAGATTCACAGGCTTATCTGCCCTTTTGTTTTTCACAAACCCCGAAGAGAGGTTGTCTCTCGTTGAGGCCCAACTTATTTTTATTAATCAAAGAGTTTCATATTGTCACATTAATAGGTCCGAGGTCAGCCCAAAACAGCTGTCCTTGGACCTGAAACTGGGCCAATATAAAATCACTTGATTAATGAAATATTTATTGACTACTCAATACATGTATAAAGCACTTTTATAGGCAATTGTGTCTGTGTCATACTGGTTGACCTCAGCTTAATACATCTTACCTCTGACCAATACTGTTGACCCCAAGGTCAATATTGATTTACCTTTGATCAATATGGTGTTATTAATCAATATTTCTTTTACAGATGTTGACAAAAGCCAAATTAGAGTTTGATCTGACAAGATACAAGGATTTTACCTTGAACTTTCCTGGCTTCCAAACACAAGGTAAGTTTTCTAAATATAGCACACCTCATTATAACATGGATTTGGATATTACTTGATCATGTTGTGGCTATCAATTTTTTTACCATGGTATTTTACAAAGGAATTGTAGGAAAATGATCATAAAATGGTAATTTTCCTATAATAACTTTGTAAAATTGTCCTAACACACAATTTATTTATAACAGTGCCCATTTCTATGGACCACAAAGATAGTGTTATAAAGGGGCTTCGTGGTAGGTTTTGTTAACTCATAGAGTCTTAGTTACTCTTAGTGCATATTTAAAAAAAAAATAGTTCTGGGAATAATTAATTTTCCTGGCTTCCAAACACAAGGTAAGTTTTCAAAATATAATGCAGTTCCTTTATAACACACCTCATTATAACATGGATTTGGATATTACACGATCATGTTGTGGCTATCAATTTTTTTACCATGGTTTTTTACAAAGAAATTATAGGAAAAGACCATTTTATGGTCATTTTCCTATAATTACTTTGTAAAAGTGTCCCTTTATTACACAATTTACTTATAACACAGCCCATTTCTATGGATCACAAAGATTGTGTTATAAAGGGGCTTCAGGGTATGTTTTGTTAACTCATAGTGTCTTGGTTAGTCTAAGTGCAGTAGTTTAAAAAAAAAAGTTCTTTGGAATAATGAACTTACATATGTTCTATCCAGCTGGTACATAGAATTGTCAATGTCATTCAAATAAAAAGATTCGCAAAATATCGATTAGGAATGCCTATGCCATTCAATTAGAATCTACCCATGAAATGCCTTTGACATTTAATCAGAATTTACACATGGAATGGGCTGCCACATTCAATAGGAATTTACACCTGAAATGGCCTACTTCATTCAGCAAGAATTTGTACATGGGATCCATTTACATAAAAGTGGAGTCAGTAAGTTTATGAAAATTCCAAAATTATTCTCCTCATAAATCTCCCAACACTATACAGTTTAGGGAGCGCAGTGGCTCAGTGGTAGAGTGCTTGACTCATGACCGAGGGGCCGCGGGTTCGAGCCTCACCGGGGTCACTACGTTGTGGTCCTTGAGCAAGACACATTTATCTTAGCTTAGTACTGGTTCAACCCAGGAAGACCCGTCACTTTTTAACTGAAAGATTGTTGATGGGACGTAAAGAATCAAATCAAACAAAACTTTACAGTTTATAATTTTTCTGTTACAGAGGATTACAGTTTCCAGATGTTGAACCCAGGCATGTTCTCTATCACACTACAACCAGAAGAAAATGTTGAGGGGGAGCTCATCTTTATGCCCACTGAGGTATTGTTATTTTCATTTGTATTCCACACCGAACAATATTAAACACATATTTTAAACTCAAGCCTTTATCAAGAAATTGTTTCTTGCATGTGTTTCTGGGGATATTAGGTCTATCTGATATTCTTGCACACCGGATAAGGATATCTGATATTTTACCCTGGGATACAAAATTTTATCTAACCCATCCTATCTTACCCAGGCTGTCACATGAGGGCTACATACATTGGTTTTATTGGAACTCACGCACATTGTCCTCAAGTGACGTCATTGTTATGTAAAACTGATGTCATCATGTGAAATTGCATCTTAGCGTAAGCTTATTTTAAAACTAAAATAAAAACAGTACAAGGACCTGACTGAGAAATCTAGCCAGGGCTGCCACCACTATGGACTCCTGGGCTTTGTCCATGACTTGAACACGACTAACCCGACCTAGGTTTCGTCTATAATAAGACTCTTCAGGGGTTTCCTGCTATGTTTTGGACTCTGTGGTCAAGAATCCAATGATACCTGAACAGCAATCATTCGTGCTTTATATAGTCGTGGGAAGCGGCTCCAAAAGCGGCTCTAGGCTCCCACAAACAGCTCCTGGAGCCGTTTTCAAAGTGAGGCTACATGGCTCCCTGGCAACATGCCAAAAAGGGCTCCTGGCTTCCAAAAGTGGCTTGGGAAGCCGCCTCAAGGTGAGGCTGTATGCTCCCAAAAACGGCACAAAATCGGCTCACCAGCTTCAGAAACCAGCTCAGGGGCTGCGCCTACGACCTGCCTTTTCTTTGCAGTAGAATTTGCAGGGTGGGGCCTTGCTTATGGAGTGTATTCCTGGAGGTTGGCGGGCTGTGTCTGGCCCCATCTTACCAGTTCCCATGACAATATAAACGCCTATTGTGACCCAAAATAGGAGGCCTACAGACACATAAACAACGTTTCCAATCATCTAAGAATGTCACGTTAGGTTTATGATGGACAACATTGCTGAACTCCCCGGCATGTGGATAAATTATTTGGGGCCAAGGTGAGTGTTCACCTTTTGGGGAGTTCTTTTTGGAGTGTGAGATATGTTGTCTGCAATGAATCTGGGAAGACGTCCGTGACTTTATTCTTAAAATAAAAACAGTGGTGAGCAAGAAAAAAGAATCCATTATTCATGTGAGGGTAAGACAGAAAGATCCGTCCCCCGGGATCACCATGTTTCATCACTCAGCAAGCCTCGTGATGCCAAACAGTGATCCTGGAGACAGATTTTTCTGTCCTACCCTCACACTCATGATAGATTCTTATAATCCACCTTGACAGAACTTTTCATTTTTCACTTATTATTAGTTATTAGTAGTTTGTGTTAAAGGAGCAAGTCTGTAATTATATAGAAAGCAACCAAAAAGTGCATTGCAGCATTTCATATTAAAAGATATGTTGTTGTTGTCTCCATATGACCGTAGCTGTTGATGGACAATCAGTGCTAACTCACACACAGGAAGGCATAGGAAGGCATCTTGCGCAGGAAGATAGATTAAATAACCATGCTCAGCATGGCACAAAGAACGTTGGCTTTGTCATAAATTAGCAAGGCAAACAAACAAATATTTCAATGAGTGCTAACTCACACACAGGAAGGCATCTTGCACAGGAAGATAGATTAAATAGCCATGCTCAGCATGGCACAAACAATGTTGGCTTTGCCATAAATTAGCAAGGCAAACAAACAAATATTTCACCTTGTTACACTCATTAAGGCCAAAACTCCATCCCTATTACACTCATAAAGGCCAAAACTCCATCCCTATTACACTCAGAAAGGCCAAAACTCCATCCCAATTACACTCAGAAAGGCCAAAACTCCATCCATATTACACTCAGAAAGGCCAAAACTCCATCCCTATTGCACTCAGAAAGACCAAAACTCCATCCCTATTACACTCAAGACAGGCTAAAACTCCATCCCTATTACACTCAAGACAGGCTAAAACTCCATCCCTATTACACTCAAGGCAGGCTAAAACTCCATCCCTATTACACTCAAGACAGGCTAAAACTCCATCCCTATTACACTCAGAAAGGCCAAAACTCCATCCCTATTACACTCAGAAAGGCCAAAACTCCATCCCTATTACACCCAGAAAGTCCAAAACTCCATGGAAATGGAGTTTTGGCCTTTCTGAGTGTAATAGGGTGAATTTTTCGCCATTCTGAGCGCAATAGGGTTTATTTCATTTTGCCATCTTATGTTTCAGGTTGCAGCCTATGATTTTGAGCTTCCAGTTGTCATCAACCGCCTGGGAGCCCCGACTCCAGCCCCAACCCCCTTCCCACCCACTCCAGCCCCATCACAGAAGAACAGCCTCCAGCATATCATCAACCCCAAACCCCAACCAGTGACGATACTGACCCCTCGTAAGCATGTAATAGCTACCGGTCTTAGACAACCTCTGCAGCTATCTACGAACAGAATAGAGCTTTTTGCTCCATCTTCTTTCTATGATCCATCCATACAGAGTGGACAAATGCAATCTAAGGTATGTTTTAGAATCCGGTGATTAGAATAAATAGCATTTATTCTTTTTATGCTAGCGGCAACTTTTGTCTTCTGCTGATAACCTTTGCAAACAGTTTGGATCCAGTTCAGGACTGAAATTCTGTCAGTCCTGATCTGAATCCAAACTGTTTGGCACTCTGGTAGTGTTCCTGAAATAATTTTCTAAAAAAGTTAATTTTGGAAAAAGTCAGCAGACGACAAAAAAAGCATGAAACATTACCCAGCATGCAAAGAGTTAAACTGATGGTGCTGACACCTAGTACATGTATTCATGTGATAGCCACTAGCCTCACACATCCTCTCCAGCTATCTACAAACAGAACAGAGATAAGATTTTGCTCCATCTTCTTTCTAGGATCCGTCCATACAGAGTGGACAAATGCAATCTAAGGTATGATTATCACATGATATTGTGTCTGGGAGTGATATAATGTCATGCATAAAAATTGAGAAACCACTAGTGGTTTGCATATTTAGTAACATTATACAATTGATGCATTCTTTTGAGGTTAACATCAGGATTTGTCAACCCGAGAACATGATGTTCACCCAGGCCAAGCCGAGGTGAACATCACTTTTGAGGGTTGACAAATTGTTTTGCTATATGACACTTTCTCTCTTTTTCTTAGTTTTATTAAAAGTATGTTCATATTTTATAAATTAACTCAAGTCGGATGTTCCTAGTGCAATGAAAACAAGATGATTTCAACAATTAACTTTGCAAATTTCTGAAACTCTTATGAGATGTGCAAAAGAATTGCATTTAAAAAATTCTGTTCTCATAAAACTAACAAATTCTGAATTCAAAACAGTTTACCTGTGAAATATACATAAGAAATCAGTCAGTGTTTTAATATCTATTTTTAGCTGTCAGGTGGCAGTGAAAAAAGTCATGCAGACCTGTCTTGGGCTAAATTTAGTTCAATCTAATTTTAGCTGTTTGTCAGCACTGAAAAATCTTCATGTTAACCTGTCCTAGGCTAAATTTAGCTCATCACTGTTAGACATCAAAATCTGTCACAACCAGTGAAAGCTGGTTTCAGCCAATCAGAGGAGGTATTTTATAGGAGTCATATAACAATATGAAATGATGATCATAATAACATCCAATATATATGGCAAAATCTTAGCATTTTCATGCAAAAAAAACAAACAAACAACAACACAATTTCAAAGTAATTTTAATGTCATATGATAAATAGATTTTGACATTTGTGCTCTTGAATTATTGAATTTCTTAAATTCTTTGCGAAAAAGAGATAAAATGCCTTACTGAGCATTTTATCGCTTTTTTACAAGGAGTTTAATACTTTATTCTCTACATGTATTTCTAGAACATGACTATCTCTTTGCATGCTGGGTAATTTTGCATTTTTTTTTAAATCTGTAGATTTTCTTCTTAATTTTTTTTCTCTAATCAGTTTTTTCAGAAATACCATCAAACAGTTTAGATCCAGATAAGTATGTCATTTAACCGGGGCTGGTCTGGGTCCAAACTGTGCACAAGTAACAAGCTGATGAAAAAGTCACCACTGGTGGGAAAGAGTTAACCCTTTACCTCATAGAGACACCCATTTTAACGCTTTTGCAAACAGAGCAGACCCAGATCAGGCATCTCAGGGTCTACTCTGTTTGCTTATAGAAATATGATATATCTGATCCTACACTAGGGGACCTGACAAGTAATTTCTTTGTTCTATGCACCAACATGAATGTTTATATAATTATTCATAGTGGGTGGAGCCTAGCATGAAGGAAAGGATAAAGACAATTAATAATTGCTCTGACATGGTTATTTTACTTCTCAATATACATGTAGATAATTTTAAGGGTCAGTCCATAAGAAGTAGCCCCTTTTCTTTTACAGGGAACCCTCTTTGTCAACAACAGTGACAATGAACTGAAGTGGGGTCTAGATCTGAGGAGCACCAACAGGGCAATAGAGGACGGTGTATTCAAGTTTGTTCATCCCTCAGGTGCCCCTTTTGTCAACCCGACTGGAGAGGAGAGAAAGGGCATTGAAGGGATGCTTAAACCAGGGGAGACTCAACAAGTGGCTGTCATGTTCTGTCCAAGTAAGTATATCAGTTTAAATCTTAAAACGCCAATCGCAACAAAAGTCGTCTGCTTTTCTCGCCTGCTGAAATGTTTAAGAAGCCTCTATGGCAAACAATGTGGACCCAGATCAGACTGCTCCTATAGGAGCAGTCTGTTCTGGGTCCACGCTGTTTGCTTCTATACTGAATTCGTCAGTAATGTTAGGCAATTATTTGCAGCAGACGACTTCAGAAGATGACATTTTCAGATGCATTTTTTTCTTGGCACTTTAAGGGTTAACACATTAATGCTAAATAAAAGCTTCCCAATTTTAATGTTTAATTCATTTAAACTGAATGGAATTTCCCATTCTTATCAATTGGACCAGTCCATTTCAATTTTTAGGGTTGTTGGGTAGTCATATTCCTTTGTATTCAAATTTTAATAGATCATTCTGTCAGCAAATAGTGAAGATCCTGATCAGATGCCTCATTCTACGGTGTCCGATCTTGGTCTGCACTGTTTGCCTATCTCCCACAAAAAGAAGCTAGACTTACATGAATATGGGTTTATTCCTGTTGGATTGGTTTATTAGGGCCCAGCCAACAAATGTTGGCGGAGCTCTATTGTTTTTGGCTTGTCAGTCTGTCCGTGGTCACTCTAACTCACTCATTCTAATTGGATTTATTCCAAATTTCATATATGGATTGTTTCCATCAACCTCTGGTTCAAGTTCAAATATGGGTTTTGTCCAACATCCAATAACCAAGATGGCCGACAAAATGGCTGCCACATATCAATATCTGCTGTCGTGGTCACTCTAACTCAGTCATTTTTAATCAGATTTCTTCCAAATTTCATATTTGGATTGCTTCCATCAACCTCTGGTTCAAATTTGAATATGGGTTTTGTCTGACATCCGATAACCAATATGGCCGACAAAATAGCCGCCACATATCAAAATCTGCTGTTGTGGTCACTCTAACTCACTCATTTTTATTCAGATTTCTTCCAAATTTCATATATGGATTGCTTCCATCAACCTCTGGTTCAAGTTCAAATATGGGTTTTGTCCGACATCCGATAACCAAGATGGCCGACAAAATGGCCGCCACATATCAATATCCGCTGTCGTGGTCACTCTAACTCAGTCATTTTTAATCAGATTTCTTCCAAATTTCATAAATGGATTGCTTCCATCAACCTTTCGTTCAAGTTCAGATATGGATTTTGTCTGACATCCGATAATCAAGATGGCCGACAAAGTGGCCACCGCCTATCAATATCCGCTGTAGTGGTCACTCTAACTCAGTCATTTTTAATCGGATTTCTTCCAAATTTCATATATGGATTGCTTCCATCAACCTCTGGTTCAAGTTTAAATATGGGTTTTGTCTGACATCCGATAACCAAAATGGCCGACAAAATGGCCGCCACATATCAATATCCGCTGTCGTGGTCACTCTAACTCAGTCATTTTTAATCAGATTTCTTCCAAATTTCATATATGGATTGCTTTCATCAACCTTTCGTTCAAGTTCAAATATGGGTTTTGTCTGACATCCGATAATCAAGATGGCCGACAAAGTGGCCACCGCCTATCAATGTCCGCTGTCGTGGTCACTCTAACTTAGTCATTTTTTATCATATATGGATTGCTTCCATCAGACTCTTGTTCAAGTTTGAATACAAGTTTAGTTGGACGAAGGATAATCAAGATGGCAGACAAAACGGACGCCATCTATCAGTTTGCTTTTGTGGACAATCTACCTTAATCATTTATTACCAGATTGCCTCCAAATTTCATATATTGATTACTTTTATCAAACTCTTGCTCAAGTTTTAATATGGGCTTTGTCCGATAACCAAGATGGCCGCCAAAATGGCCGCCACTTATCAGTTTACACTTGTGGACACTCTAACTTAGTCAGTTTCACCCAATTTCTTCCAAATTTCATATATGGACTACTTTCATCAAACTATTGTTCATGTCTGAATATGGGTTTTGTCCGATGAATGATTATCAAGATTTTTGCCAAAACGGATATCCCCTTTTTCGCCGCAGGGCACTAGGCGGGGCCCTTTGTCGGAGTCCGACTGTTCTAGTTTTTCATTATAGCGGGCTATGCCAGTGGTTAATGTCCAGGATATTATCAAACTTAAATACAGTGTCAACTTGTCCTCTCTAGGGTTAATGTCTATATCACAATATTTCTTGGGACCATAGTGAGCTGTAGTTTAACCCTTAAAGCGCCACCTACATTTTGCAGCAGATGACAATTTCAAATTTTGCTGCTTTTTTTAAAAAAAAACAAATATGGCATGATATTTCATGAGAAGTGTCTGCTGGCAGACAATTCTCATGAAATATCATACCTTATTTTTTTTTGAAAATTAGGAAAGATGTCACAAAGTTTGTCGTCTGCTGCAGTTGTGATTGGCGCTTTAAGGGTTAACTATTTTCTCCGCCAGTCATGACTTTTGTTCTCTGCTCTTCTCGTCTGATTTTTTTTTGCCTATCTAGGAAACAACATGGACCGGGAATATTCTGATCAGAGTTTATATTGTTTGTTTCCATGATAAGATCTTGTCTGAAGTGCACCTGAATATATGCAGCAGACATAAAAAGGGGACACCATTTTCAGGACAAAAACATTCAATGTATCCATATGATAATCAAATGAACACTTGATTAACTAGATATCAGTAATTAATATAGTGTGTACTTAGTGCATATAAGAGTGTATGCATTATTGGGTCAAATACAGAAGATTATTGCTAAATTGTATTTTACTATTTATTCAGGCACTCCAGGCAAATATGAAGGACTGTTCCCTGTCATTCTGAATGACAACTATGAAAAACCTTACCAGTATCTGCATGTAATTGCCGAACTCAAGGCTCCCAAACTCTGGTTTGATCCTCTAGCGATAGTGCTGACCCCAGTCCCTCTATCCACTGAAGTGACATCGGAATTCACCTTGTTTGCTGCTCAGTTCAAAAAGTAAGTGTGTCTTGTGTCTTCACTGAATTTTGAATAAAGGATGAAATATGAATGTATCAAAAAGTGTGTCTTCAATGAATTTTGAATATTAAATATGAAATAAGGTTGCATTCAAAAGTGCATATGGGTGTCATAATTGAAGTTTGAATATTAAAGATGAAATATGAGTCTCACATATACAGTCAAATCTCGGTTATCCGAACGTCAATTTTCCAAAACTACTGGGTTATTAGAAGACGACGGACAGTCCCGACTTTTTTCTCTATTATCTATTGCAATAAAACTACCGATAATTCGAATTTAGATTATCTGAAAAATTATATTTTTGAAGTGATTCTTCTGGTCCCAATTAAAGAAATTGCTGATAAATTACCCTTCAAGATTCAAAGTCCAAATGTCACGCATGGTGGTCATGATTTCTTTGTTTGGTCGAGTTTGATTTACACACCCGAGTGATTTAGCAAACAAAGTTGCAACAGGTAATTGACACCAGATTAACCTTCACACTATTACGTGATGAACCGTTAAGTGAGTAAATGGTGTCTTTAATTAAGGTCGTCTGCAATGATGGTTTTGTTTGATGTTTTTAAATGTCTAATTAGGGGCATCAATGAGCTAAAATTGATTTTAATTTGATCGTCTCTCATCTTGACCACTGTTTACATTAAGCGAACACACCTATCAGAAGATGAAACAGGCTACAACAAAAATAACAATTTTGATAATAGCAAATATCACGGACATGTGTTTTGGATGCTCAAAAGAACTGTCTCATCAAAACACTTCTTTTGAATGCCTAAAACACAATTTTATGATTGAGGAAAAACAACCAAAACCTAGGCTTGGATGCTTAAAAGGACCTCTCATCGAGATGGTCCTTTTTAGCACCCAAATCGTATGTTTTTGCTGAAATAAAAGATAAGTTACCAGCCCAAAAAGCACACAACGTCGGGCCACCAACAGCTCGCCAGTGATATGCCATCTCAATGGCATATTGCTGGTGGGCTGTCGATGGCCCGATGGTGTGTGCTAGCTGGGTGGAGACCTTATGACAGTAGGGTGATAAAAAGGAGACAATATTTCGTCAGTAAATATGGTTCGCCAATTTACATTTAACCTTTATTTTCATTGTTGTTATTGATAAGGTTACATGTCAATAAAGATGTAAGCTCTGATTTTCTTTTCTGCCTTCTTAGACCTGCAAAGCATAAGATACGATGAGGCCACAACCTCCAAGGAAATCATTTACTTTAATGCGTTGACCGATGCTCCGATTACTTCACAGAAAACACGAGTTGAAGTTGCAAACTCTGGCAAAACAATGACATTCTATGAAAGCATCCGAGCTTTTCCGAAAATATCCGGAAACTCCCGATTTCGATCATTCAAACTACCGATTATTCGAAAGGAATCCTGCCATCCCTGGCACTTCGAATAATTGAGGTTTGACTTATATTGAATTATTCCGACCAGTTGGATACTTTAAGTTTTGGAAGGTCCTAGTTACACTAATGTTTTGAAAGCACTATTGATATAATTTTATATAATATAGATTTAGTTCACATTGTCATAAATATAATTGTGTCTTTTGTAACCAGGACAACAAAGATTACAGTAAAACTGCCAGAAGTAGAATGTGAAGATGGTAGCAAAATAAGTCCTCTCAAGGTCACTTTCCCTGAAGGTCAAGGTCAGTATCTACTTTTCTGTTTTTTAGTCATGGAAATTGTTCTTCATTTTCACCCATTTGAACTTATGCATGATTAATAAATTTTTACTTTTCAGATTACAGGCCTATTGTTAACTCTTTTCTGCTGATAACATTTACAAACAGTTTGAACCCAGATCAGGGCTGACAAAATGTCAGGCCTGATCTGGATCTAATCTGTTTGACACTCTGATGGTTGTCTGAAAGAATTTTTCAAAAAAGTTGATTTTGAAAATAGAACAGCAGACAACAAAAAAGCATGAAAAATTTCCCAGGGGGCAAAGAGTTAACTGTATTTTTCTTTTACGATTTCAGGGCTATTATTGTTGTTATATTTTTATTACATTTGGTATAAGATACTTTAACAGTATAAATCTTTCTCTACATTTAAGATTACAGAATTTTTGTTCGATAATTCTTAAAAATACCTTTTTAATTGAAAATCAGGTGTTTTTCTTGTAATAACAAATAACTAAATAGATGTTGTGTAGCACAACTCTGAAGTACTTGAATTGCATAGAATTAGGGGATAACTGTATTCAAAATTTTTATTTGGGGAGGTATATCATCGGATATACGGTCGGAAATTTAGTGTTACGGCCACGGGCTAGCGGAGCCATAAAACATGGTTTCAAATGATATACCTCCCCAAATTAAAATTTTGAATATGGCTATCCCAATTCTAATGAGCTTCTACAGTCTCTTCTCAAATTGGAGCATCGCAAGCTGCATAAAGTTGCACAAAGGCATACGTCATCAAGCAAAATGTGACGTAATTAATGACATAAAACTATTTCTTTAGAATGGTCACTTGTTTCAAGTTGGCAATTTTCCAAATACCATTCATGAAGTTGATTGTTTTTTCTCTTTCAGAAGTGAAAGCTTGTTGCGGGGATGAGGGCCAGATTGAACCATTCAGCCTGAACTGTAAAGTGACCTTCACAAGCCCAAAACCAGTCTCCTTCACCCAGCAGATCCTCTTTTCATTTGAAGAGGGAGACGACTTCCCTCTGCTAGTCACAGCTACTGCTGATAACTGCCTCATGAGTTGTTACCCCTTCCTAGCTCTTCATAGGACTGATCACCAGATTGTTTGTGAACAGGTATATGTTTTACCCATTCAAAATCAAAATGATCAAAATGAGCCAGCATGAGAGATTTTGGTACTAGCAACAATGGCTTAGGCAAGCCTGCGCAAATGCACAGGCTGGCCAGAGCCTTTGCTACTTGCATACGCAAAATATTGATGTAGATGTAAGACTTGTACAAAAATTAAAACCACTAGCTCACTGTATGAGTCCACATGACCATTCAAATGAGGTTTTTGTGCACAGCAATATTGGTACCAAAGTCTCATATACTAGCCCAAAACATTTTTTGTGTACTTTAAAAGGTTTTTAAGAATTGATAAAACCAGCATTTCATTAGAAATTTTATTGATGCTAATTTAGCTCTTTGCATGCTAAGGTAATTTTGCATGCTTTTTCATCATCTGCTGCTTTTATTAAAAAATGAACTTTTTCGAAAAATTCTTTCAGGAATGCAGGAGAGTCAAACAGTTTTTGATCCAAATCAGGCGTTTGTTGGGCTTGATCAAGTTCTAAACTGTTTGTAAAGGTTATCAGCAGATGACACTAGAAGGCAAAGAGTTAAATAATGAATGCCATTTTTGGGGTTTCATGCACTTATGATTGCCATAGATTTAGGTCAAAGTAAGTAACACCCAAAAGGTGTCAACTGTCCACTCTGAGCTAAACACATGTGGTTCATTATTTCAAGAACACCAAAAAAGCATCTCTTACATTAACATGCTACTTGGTTTAAGTGTCTCAAAAAATTCTTGTAAAATGAGAGCTGAGAATTTCTGGATGCCCATTTTCTCATGAAAAAAATAAAATTCATCTCACATCTATTTTTTTTGCCTGCTTTTTATGTCTGCTGCATATATACTAGCCAAAAGTTCTTACAGGCCACCTGCATTTTCTTCAAAACGTAAAATTACATTACTAATCCTTTTGCATCTCCCAAATAACCAGGCGTGTAATGTACCTTTGACAATAAGAATATTGACAAAATGTTCAACGGTACATGCAGGGTGCCAATTTGAGTAGTGGTACCCCCATTTTCAAAATTTGCATTTTTGCACAATTTTTGAGTCATGACTTCTTGAAATAACCTCCTTTCACAGGCAAAATGATTTCATTTCAAAAGCCAAACTCTTATTGAACACTTAATTGCTGAAATGAACACTCCAATTGCATGAGTCTTGTTGTTATTGGCCAAAATGTCAAAAATTACCCAACCATCCAATGCAAAATTCTTGTGAACTTTAAAATTGAAGGTATGTGTATTTGGCAAAGCCTCCCGGATACAATTTAATGAACCTAGCTTAGCTATTTTCTGGTATAGTTTACTGATAGGCTGGCTTATTTGGGAATGCAATTAAAATTAATATAGTGCATAAAGCTTTTCAGAAAATCGGTAAAAACACATGTGGCCGGTTAGAACTTTTGACTAGTATATTTAAGTGCACTTCAAACAAGATTTTTTCATGGAAGACTGCTGCCTGGATCTGCTTGTTGGTTTTTATTTGTTGTGCCTCTTCCTCAGGGTGCCCCAAGGTATTCTTTGGTATTTGAATGCGGCAATTCCTAGTCATATTCACTTGTCGCTTTTTTTACAGTTTTCTCTTGACTGAAAACATTTTCCACTCTTTCCAATTTGTCTAGCTGTTGAAGCATATTTGGTCTCTTTTTCCAGGGCTCATCACCAAAAGGCCACAGAACCACCAATCAAAACGTTGGTGAGGCAGTATTTGTTCCCTGTCAGACACCACAGCACAGCAGTAGACCGAGTACCAGTGCTACAAGTTCTAATTTCCAGGTGTCATCTTCCAGCTATGAGTCATCAGCCAGTGGAACAGGTAAATATAAACAAAACAAGTAAAATCGTATTTCCAGTTAATGCAAAAAAATTGAGTAAAATCTCAAGGGCTAGACAAGCCTGCACATCAGCGAAGTCTCACCATACACAAAACATTGAACATGTGAATGTGCAGATCCAGAGGGGGGGACAGGAGGCCCGGACCCCACTGAAAAATCACAAAAGTATAGGGGTTTCTAGCGATACAGGTCCGGATCCCCAGAAAAATCGCAGCTACCAAGCCAGGATTCAATGTTGGGCCATCATTGGCACGCTAGCAAAACGCCATTTAATGGCGTTTCACTGGCAAGCCGATGATGGCCCGCTAAAAACGGCACTTGAATCCTTCCTCCCCTCATCAAAAAAAAAAAAAAAACACAAACCATCAAAGCATGTTGAAAGTGATGAAGGCTATGATTCAGATTTCTTTCGGGATTCAAATCACATGTACTTATATCACATGACTAACTCAGCAAATCGAAACTCCTCCCCTAACCACGAGGCTTTGAGCACATGGCCAGCATCAAAATATACCAACAGTAATTCTATTTTGTAAGCAAACAGTCTTGTATATATTGCATATGATGTGCGGACTAGTTAAAAGTGCCATTCAACGACATTTCGTATATTTTGTTACCTCAAAAAAACAATTTTATTTTTTTTCTGTGTTCACATTCTGAGGTCACCATTGGTAAGGTCACAGCACCAGTGTAGGGGTGTTCATGTAAACATGTCACCATTTGAAAATAACAACAGTGGCGCTGTGACATCATGCTATCCAGTCAATCTAGCAATAGATGTTTCAATCTTAATCATAACGGAAAATTACATAAACTTGCACTTTTTCATTTGTCACCATTGGGTATCCCTTTTGTGAATATGCATTCTAATGCACTAAAGTATGTAACACGACGTCTAATTGGATAACGTCAAAATTTGTGACAGTATTTGTCGGCAATAATTTAACGTCATTAATTACGTCACGTTTTGTTGGATGACGTGCTGCTTTATGCGGCTTGCAACGCTCCAATTTGAGCTCAAACTGCAGAAGTGCATTAGAATGGGGATAACCATACTAAAATTTTCATTTGAGGAGGTATATCGTCGGATGTACGTTCGGAAAACACGTTTTATGGCTCCGCTCGTGCGTCGCCGTAAAACTAAATTTCTGACCATATATCCGACGATATACCTCCCAAAATGAAAATTTTGAATACAGTTATCCCCTAAATAAATAACAATTCTCATGTGCTGGATGAAATATATTTTCTAGACTCCACAGACCAGAGTACACCTATGAACCGAGACGGTGCTATGAACAAGCCTCCTTCTGGCTCTGACCTAGTTATGTCTCGACAAAACCAGGACCTTGCTTCAAGGTCACTAGGCTCGGCCATGTTCCCGGATGAAGACACGGAAGAGGGGATCTTCCACATGGAGGTATTGTTGGCGGTACAGAGATGGTTCTCTGCTCAAGGCTGGTCTGGTGGACCTTACCCCATTGCCATACCTCATTCTCTTAGAACGTAAGTATAGCCAATGACACTGTTTTTCATGAGATGGCTTTGAATATATAGTACAACCTGTCTGAAGTGGCCACTCAAAAATAGACAAAACAAAAGTCTTTAAGATGAATGGTAGCTTAATGAAGGTCAAAAATATTGCAGAATGCTCTTATGGAGCATTCTGCAAAACTTTTGACCTGCGTTAAACGATAATCGGTCTTGAAAACCAATTTTTGTCTTCTTTTTGAGTGGCGGCTTAAGACAGATTTTACTGTAGCTGTTTTTCTTATTTCTTAGGAAATAAAAAAGCCAGCACCTAAGATATTGGTTCTTTATTGCATATATTCACAAAAGCCTCCATTAACTTTTTGCCTATTAGAGTCATCTGCTGCCAACCTTTGCAAACAGATTGGGCCCAGATCAGGCCCTACATTTTGTCAGGCCTGATCTGGATCCAAACTGTTTGACACTCTGATGGTATTCCTGAAAGAATTTTTCGAAAAAGTTGATTTTGAAAAAAATCAGCAGACAACAAAAAAAGGCATGCAAAATTACACAGCATGCAAAGAGTGAAATGGTCATATCCATGCTGATGTATCCGTCAGGGCTAACAATCTCAATTTTGTTTCTTGAGTTCTAATCTATATTTAAACTATGGAGGTTTGCCTTTCTCAGTGCAATTGGGTTGAGATTATGTGCTTATCTTTCTTATTAACTCCTGCAAATGACTTACAAGTTGAGTAAATTGCAAAGGGTTTGCATGCTAGTGCCTCACTAATAAGATTTATGTGTCCCTGTGTCTCTTGGTTTCTTGTATTAAGGGTTCCAAATGATAAATTAGGGGATCTCCTATGATTTACACATGGAAAGGTTGAAGAACCCGGTGGCTCAGTGGTAGAGTGCTTGACTCCAGATTGAGAGATTGCAGGTTTGAGCCTCACAGAAGGTACTGCGTTTTGTCCTGGAGCAACACTCTTTATACTCTGCTTAGTATTGTAGCACTGTAAATGTGGCTACGAGGGGTATCCAAACTTCCTTCCTTCTTATCTTTCACCTAAAACATTATATGTAACATTACAGTGGTAACTGTGGGCCTTTGAAAACCATCCTCAGGTAAAGGTTATGTTCACCAATTCTAGCAGAGTTAAATGTTTCTTGTTGTATAGGCAGAGAATGGAGAGCAGTCTTGCACATTTTGTAATATTTACATTCTCAGTGTAGTTGCCTTAGTTGAAACCAACATTTCTTGCTGCTTGCATTTCTTGATGCAAAACATTGAAATATCATGTGATCTAGACCACGCCTCTATGTGGAGTCAGCGTCAGCCAATAACGTTCTTTGTCATTCACGTATCGCCATGACGTTATGTTCACCAGTTTCGCTCCCTGGCTGTTCCAACACCTCCGTTACAAATTAAATATTTCATTTTATAAGGATAACTGAAGGTGTTGGGTGGAAGATAATTCGGTTAATTTGATTGATAATATAGAATGTAAATATAAGGATTGAAATTAATATTTTAAGCTTGCACTGGATGATGAAAAACATTAGCTATTTTAATGTTTTTACAGACATTAAAATAGCCAATGTTTTTCATCATCCAGTGCAAGCTTAAAATATGAATTTCAATCCTTAATTGAAACTTGATTAGTGTTCATATTTAGCTCATAAAGTGCCACCTAGAATTTGCAGCAGACGACAATTTCAAGTTTTGCCGCATTTTCGAAAATAACAAAAAAGGGCATGATATTTCATGAGAATCCTCTGCTGGCAGAGGATTCTCATGCTTATTTTTTTCGAAAATTAGGAAAAAGTCACAAAATTTGTCGTCTGCTGCAGTTGTGATTGGTGCTTTAAGGTTTAAAAATGATTTAACTGATGACTTTAAATTACTGGCAATATATGGCAGGATTGACTGTCGCAAGTTTTCATGGTTATGTTTCACTTTCAAGTGCATTAACTCTTTGTCTGCTTGTGTAGTCTGCTGATGACTTATGCAAACAATTTGGACCTATATCATGCCTCTCAAAACATCCAGCCTGATCTGGAGTCAAACTGTTTGACACTCCGATAGTATTCCTGAATGAAATTTTGGTGAAAGTTAATTTTGAAAAAAAAAAGATCAGCAGTCCACAAAAACAAAACAAAAACATAAAAAATACCCATCATGCTATGTTAGACATTTCACTTGAAGATCTTGCTTGATTACAGATTATGGCTTATAATTGCTTGTAAGCCTGTATTTTTTGTTCTAGTAGATTTGAGATTATTTTTCGTATTTATGTTTCTGTTCAATCATTGTTTTTATTATCATATTGTTGTTCTTTTTCTTCACTCTAAATGTACAAAGCATAAATATATTGCTTCTCACAGAATGTAAATTTTTTCTTTTTGAATTTTTTAAAAATAAAAAGGATTAAACTAATTAAGATTTGAAACCAATATGGAGACCTATCCTTTTCTGTAAAGCTGAAAAATGATGCTGAAAAGCTTCAAACGGCAAGCTTTCCTGCTGAAATTGCAATTTACTACAATAAAATTACAATGTACATAATCACCATATTGCCAAGATCTGTCATATAGCTAGGTTTGGTCTTGCACAGGTGCATATGGGCCTCAACACGAGAAAACCTGTCTTTGGAGGTTTGCGAACAACACAGGTTCAGACCAGCCTGCGCATCTGCGCAGTCTGATCAGCACCTTTTTTATTCACTTTTTGGAAAGTATAATATCTAGACTTGCTACGAGCCAATTTTCAATTTTCTAGCTAGTCTTTGTAGCTGAGCAGGCTGGTTTGAATCTCACTTTGTCGAAAAACCCCGAAGACAGGTTTTGTCGCGTCGTGGCCCATTTGTAAACTGTGCCTTTGTTCTAATGTATAAGCTCTAGCAATATTATTTTCACCATATGACAGTTCAACCATTAAATGTTTCTAGATGTCACCACATCAACAGATAATTGGCCATCAGAAGTAGCAATCACTTTACTTAACCCTTAAAACGCCACCTATAATTTGCAGCAGACGACAATTTCAAATTTCGCTGCTTTTTCAAAAATAACAAATAAGGCATGATATTTCATGAGAATCGTCTGTTGGCAGACGATTCTCATGAAATATAATTCCTTATTTCTTTCAAAAATTAAGAAAAATGTCACAAAATTTGTCGTCTGCTGCAGTTGTGATTGGTGCTTTAAGAGTTAATGGGTATACATGATTAACTTTCAAAGTGTAAACTATAATAAAAACATTATTTTCCTTTTTCCCAACAGAGGTATTACCCGTAAACCAGTAGACGAGGATAAGCCTGCGAAGGCTGGTAGCTGGGACACCAATAACCTGAAGAAAGAGTTCAAGACTATCTATGACATGATCAGTAACCTCAGTGGCAGGCTCGTACCTGGTATACCACTCAATGGACACCTGCCCACAGATCCTATAGAGAGAGTGAAGCAAATCTTCTGGCAGCATTCTACACTGCTCACTTTCTTAAAGTAAGTCTAGCACATATTTGTTACTTCACTCTACTATGTGTCTTAATTTGCAGGTTTGTTTAACTTTAAACATACAAAAATTTAGGCAAAACAGAACTTTAACATAAATTTCATGTTACATCACACAGCTGCTGACACCGAATGTCATCTAATGAACAATGTCTTGCTGGCATGATAATCTCTCTGTATGATCAAAACTACTGACTTCGAGTTATCAGGCATGGTGGGCAGATAGCCAAATGGTGGGCAAAGAGATTTTCACATATCCAGCTATTGCGATGGATACAGTACAATATGTGATAAAACACAAAATGTATATGATAAAAAGATTATAACCTGGCTTATTTGAACCCTGGACTCAACTCTTGGCCTATACCAGTCCAAGCTGGAACGGTTCAGACATTGATACTGGCAACTTCAGATCAAAAGATCAAATCAGACATGTACTATTATATATGTAATAAATGTAAAGCTTTGCTAATTTACTGAGTTGCAGCAAAGAATTGATTATATGAAGGAAAAAAACAACTGATATACTGTGTTGTATTTACCAGATGCCAAGGTGCTTGTGTGGCTTCAGTGAAACCTGAATACCTGATGGAGAGCAAAGACTATCACTTGTGGAAACAAATCCAGACACAATTGAGACTGGAGCTAGAAAAGAAAGGTGATCCTAAGGAGGCAGAAAAGTTAGATACGGAGGAAGAATTAGATGATGAAGTGTTTGAGGCAGTATCTAAGAGAGCATGGACTGATATACTGCTACAGATATTTAAGGTAAGTTGGAGGATCCTAAGGAAGCAGAAAAGTTAGATACGGAGGAAGAATTAGATGATGAAGTGTTTGAGGCAGTATCTAAGAGAGCATGGACTGACATACTGCTACAGATATTTAAGGTAGGTCCAGGTACACTGGAGTATCAGGCATAATGTAAGCACAACTTCCCCAAAATTTGCTGGCTTAAGATCCAATAAATTTTAGAGGAATGATCAGTGGCCGACCCAGCTGTGCAAAACAGGATGTTTTCCCCTTCATTGAGTTCTTGTTCAGTTATGGCCCTTGATGTGTTTAATTTTATATTTTCTAATAATAATTCCAAATGAATAATAAACTACAGTAAAACCTGTCTAAAGCGACCACTCGAAAGAAGTCCCCAAAACATGTTTTCAAGGCCAATAATCACTTAACGCAGGTCAAAAGTATTGCAGAATGCTGCAAAACATTTGACCTGCAATTAGCTACCACCTGTCTTTAAGACCTGTGTTTTGTCTATTTTTGAGTGGATGCTTAAGACAGGTTTTACTGTATAAAGTCAATGAATTACATTCATTCTTTATCAAATTTTTGGCTATGGGCCTTCTTCAGGATATTAGAAACAATCTCTTCAACTAAGTAGCATCTTTGATGACCATATGGTTTATGTTAACTACCCGTTTGCTTGACATCGCATCATTTCCTGCCAAGTTGTGTTTAATTTTAGATCATTAACTTTGTCAGCGCAATATATGGGCCATGATGTGAGAAAACTTGACTTTGTTGTATATGAACCACAAAGGTGCAGTCTGACCCACGCCTTTGTCATTTACTTCCTGCAAAGTATGGTATCCAAACTTGCTTTATACATAATTTGAAGATTCTAACTAGTCTCTGTAGCTGAGCATGCTGGTTTGAGCACGACCTGGTCTGAAACCCCAAAGACAGATTTTCACAGAATGGGGCCCATTTAAGGATTGAAATTCATATTTTAAGCTTGCACTAGATGATAAAAAACATTAGCTATTTTAGTATCTGTGAAGCCCGATGATGAAAAACATTAGCTGTTTTGTTTTTCATCATCCAGTGCAAGCTTAAAATATGAATTTCAATCCTCATATTTACATTCTATATGATCAATCAAATTCACTTAATTATCTTCCACCGAACCCCGCCTGTTACCCTTATAAAATGGAATATTGTATTTGTAATGGAGGTGTTCAAACAGCCAGGGAGCGAAACTCGAGTACATAACATCGTGATGATATGTGAATTACGTCACACAAACGTTGATAAACAAAGCAAGTTATTGGCTGACATTGATGTTACTCCGCCTAGAGGCGCAGTCTAGATCACATGGCATTTCATAATTTTGCATCGAGAAGTGCAAGCAGCTAGAAATGTTGGATTCATGTAAGCTAACTACTTTGAGAATGTAAATATATGTTTATAATCAAATATCAAAACAAACGAGAGTACCTACCTTTGCTTGGCTTTTCCGTGACGATGTCACTGCCCCGAAAGGTAGCGGATGTGACGAAGGAACAAATTTACATTAACGTGATTTCGCGGTAGTTCCGCTGATGCCCACCCATGACTGTGAATGCTTGCTGATCAGATAATTTTTCAAAGTATCATGTTCTGGTTTATTTATGAGTAGCTGCTATTTCTAACAATTACTGTTTCAATTCTTCCTTATTTTAGACGCTCGTCCTAGCCAAGATCACACCAAGAACATTGAAGAACATGGCATCTCCGGACAAGAATATTGATCTTCCTGACATCAACCCCGACCCCCTCAGCAGTAACATCTACTGTGTGGGTGAGAGGATCATACTTGTGTGGTTGAACCACCACTACGAGCACCACCGACAGAGGGTTTGGCAGAACTGTTCTAAAGGTGGTGTACCGCCAGCTAGGTGGATCGTCAACTATGACTTTGATCTTTTGGATGGTTTAGTACTTGGAGCTGTGCTGGGAGCTCACATGCCATTCTTGGTAAGACAACTGTGTAATTTTATAGTGTACTTTATTAGACCTTATAAGCAAAGATGCTATTTTAAAAAAAAGGTGCACACCAAGTACTTTTGGGGGTGTTTACACTATAATGTACTTATGATTTCCTGTCAATCCAATGATGAATTTTTTAATAAGTATGGATTCATAGTGTTAAAGAAATAGTGTGGATCCTGGTAAGGCCAGCTGATCTGAATCTACAACTTTATCAAAAGAGGGTGTAGAATTTTTGAAAAAATATTTGCTCAGTGGATTTATTAGGTTGAACACAAAATGTTTTGTCCCATTTTTACTATGCTACATACAGCATATTGCATCTGAATTGTGTATACTGTAAATTCGGAAATTTTCGTGAGAATTTGTTTTCGCAAATAGCGTTAAAAGACATATTTGCAACATTTGAAATTTGTGACTAGGGCACGATTTGCCTATACTATATCAGTAAACGACAGAGTGATTTTGCCATTTGGCAAAGTTTTTTTTTTCACAAAACTTCGCATTTGCATAGCTTCGCGAAAATAAAGCCCTCACTAAAATTATCGAATTTACAGTACTTGTGTAAGGTATGCAACTAGTTTCTTAGTAGCTGTTTTACTATCCAGTGCTGTCTATTTTCTGGAAATTTTTCATATGTAATGCCATACTTCAGAAAAGAAAAGTTGATTTTAAAGCTGACATTCATTTTAAAATCACACAAAAGAAAATTCGACACTTACTTGAAAGAAATCCTTATTAACCAACAATTAACCCGATTTTCAGAAAGAAGGAAGATTAATCCAAACTCTTAAGGCCATAATTTCAAGATGGATCTAGATTTGATTATTTTTCTTTTAACCCTTTCCTTCATGCATATTTATGCTAAGCTCCACCCACTATGAATACTTAAATAAATAAACTTTAACATTTGTACATAGAACAAAGAAATTACTTGTCAGGTCCACTTGTGTAGGATCATATTTAATATTTCCATAAGCAAACAGAGTAGACCCTGATCAGGCAGCTCTTATAAGAGCTGCCTGATATGGGTCTGCTCTGTTTGCAAAAGTGTTAAAAGGTGTTTCTATGAGTTAAAGGAGTAATGGAAAAACTTCATTCTTGAACTCAAAAACTATGATATATTTTTAGATCAAGACCCATCTTGAGGACATGTACACACACCCAGCTACAGCGGAACAGTGCCTACACAATGCACTCAAGATAGTTAATGCCATGAGGTTTGCTGGTATTGATTATGATATACAGGTAAGTTCATTTAATATCTTGTTGAAACATATTTACACAGGAGGGACTGGGTTTACCCCCAGATGGGCAGGGGGGGGGGTACTCTATTTTTTTCTTCATTTGTGGGCTCGTGCCCAACATCTACCATTCACCTAAAAAAAATATCAGGAATTTCAAGCACCCCAAAAAAATATTTGAAATTTTAGTAACCCCCAAAAATATCCCCCATTCTGTACCTTGACCTTAAGAAAAGACCCTAAAATGCATAGAAATGACCCCTAAATATAGTCCAATTTTGTGATGACCCCAAAAAATATACACAAAATCTTCATACCCCAAAAATATATTCATTTTTCTGAAAACCCAAGAAATAATTGAAATTCAAAATTTTGAACCCAAAAAATGGCCTGAGCATAAGTATGTATGAAAATATACGAGTACCCCCCCCCCCCCTTGGGGCCCTCACAACTGGAGGATCCTTGCAAAAAAATCCTAAAAATATATGGGCCTGGACTCGAAAAAAACCTGACCTTGTTGTATGTGAACAACAAAGGCGCAGACCATCCTGCTCATTCATGCAGACTGATCAGTGCCTTTATTATCCGCTTTCTGAAAAGGATATAAGCTACACTTCCTGCATGCTAAACTTTGGGATTCTAGCTAGTCCCTGTAGCTGAGCAGACTTGTGTGAGCCTTACATGGTCTCACACCCCAAAGACAGGTTTTCTCGTATCGAGGCCCATATATGCTAGGTTTATGAAACATGGATTGTGGATAGCGGGGAATAAGATTATGCAGGTTATTTTATTGACCAAATAAATATTGTGGTTGCTATGACAATGAGCAAAGTTACAGGCCTTTAGTTAAGAATGTGCAACAGAAAATTAATTTTCTTTTAATCAACCTAAACATATGATGTGGGTACTCAAAAGAACCGTCTCGATGAGACGGTTATTTTGAGCACCCAAAACATATGTTAAAACGGATGGGTAAGAAAAGTTTTATGCAC
This sequence comes from Loripinus fragilis, assembly GCA_964019695.1. Lineage (NCBI taxonomy): Eukaryota > Metazoa > Mollusca > Bivalvia > Lucinida > Lucinidae > Loripinus > Loripinus fragilis. Next base: position 58,328 of record CAXHUL010000062.1, read on the forward strand.
AAAATTTTTTGTTTATCTAAACATGCGATGTTAGTTCTGAATTGAAAGTGAAATATTGTTGTTATTTGTTTTGTTAAAAACATTTTCTATAGTTACCATACGAAAATTTGAGCCAACTCATAAGGTTTTGGTAACCATCAGAAAAGATTACATAAATTGTTTTGTTATATGACTTTTAGGCTGTATTATTCAGAACTAAAATGAGCTGCGGACAGGTAGACATGACTTTTCTCAAGGCTGCCTGACAGCTTAAAACAGTGTTGGGATTCCTGACATCAGAGCTAAAACTAGCTGTGGATACGATGGTGATCCAAGAAGTAATGCGAACACATTCATAACTTTGTAATGAATGCAGACCCAGCTTTGAAATTGGACCAATAAATAAGCATGTATATTTGCACTGTGCATGTGTAATGTCACAAAGTCCCAATGATGGGTTACAATCTAAGGAGGATTTGATTTGCCAAACCAAACTAAACATGGCCGCGAAATTTGTTGAAAATTTCATTTTTCTTTGGGGTATAGGAGAAAGAAATGATGTCTACAATTTGAAATTATCGTTTATATAATGAAATAACAGATGTATTGTGTTTATAATACCTTATGTTTGAAAATCCATAAAGCAGCAAAGTAATATTGTGCCACATGCTTTTCTATGTTGCCTAGCAACACCAGATGACAAAAATATCACAATATCAGCCTGGTTTGAAAAAGACCATATGTTCGATGCATATCTGGCACAGATAAAAGGGTATATATGGGTTTGTATGCCTAACCTATTTATCGAAGTCTTAAAATTCAGAAAGTAATTCTTTTAAAGAGTTCACCCCTTTGGGCTACCAAACATGGGTATTTCAGAGACTGGGACTGTTTTGAGCTATCAAAAATGACAAATATTCCAGAGGTTCAGATAGTAATATCTTATTCACTTATGTGGCGCCTAGCTAATCATGCTGTTTTCAATATATCTATTACAGGGGTAAATGCACTTTCAAATGAAATGATTATTGATATAATTTTGCTGTGCGTATGGCACACAATTTCATCTTGAAAATTAGTTTTGAAGCGTGGCCAAGGTCGTTTACCTTGCATTCTCTTGTTGCTAGGCAATAGGAATTGCCATGTGTATACATGTAAACCATTTTTAAAAATACCAAATGTGGATAGGGAGTGCAGTGGCTCAGTCATATAGTGCTTGACTCGAGACCGAAGGGCAGCGGGTTCAAGCCTCACCGGCGTCACTGCCTGGGGTCCTTGAGCAAGACACATTTATCCTAGCTTAGTACTGGTTCGACCCAGGAAGACCTGTCCCTATATAACTGAAAGATTGTTGATGGGACGTAAAGAATCAAATCAAACAAACAAAATCAAATGTGGAAGAAATTACAGATGGGTTTGCATTACTTCTTGGATCACCCTCGTAGATAGACATGACTTTTGTCAAGGCTGCCTGACAGCTAAAAATAGTTCGGGGATTCCTGACATCAGATATTTCACATACCAGAGAGCTAACTTTAGCAAGCACGATCAAGCATGATGTACAAAACTGTTGCAGGCAGTTTCAGCCAATGGGAGGACTTTGCTGGCAGTCATATAACAAACAATATAGTTTTTCATTTAGCAGATTTAATATTCATTGAAACTGCTTTAAAAAAATCATGTGTGAAGCAAATTGGTTTAGATTGTCTTACATTGGTTATGGTGTGCTCTTTTTTCTTTTCAGGCCATAGATGTGACTGATCCTAACCCTATTGCCCTGTTGATGTTGTGTATCCATCTGTATCAGAGACTTCCACAATACCTACCTAAGGCTAGTGTACAGTTTACTGGTGGACTTCACTGCACAGTCTCCAGACAGGTGCAATATTTATTCAGATCAGATTGTATTGCATTTGAATTCCTCAAATAAATCAATTCATCATCATTCCTGATATAAATCAGTATTGCATAAAATCTGTGCCACAGGCTTTTAACAGTCATGTTTCAACAAGCACAAACCAATGTTTTAACAAAGTCAATTCACATGCTGTTGTTGCATGGTTTTGGTACCTTAAATACACTCGTTCAGGACCTCTATGCTAGAAACAAATGGAAACACAATAAACAATCAGAGTTTGTCAAAGATCAATAATATAGGGATAACTCAGTCAACTAGACACAATAAACTATAGTTGCAACTGCAGTTACTGGACCTTGGGATACCTGTATAATACAATGTTGCAACATTTTACGACAGCTGATCCATCAATCACTCTTATATTATGATTGGCCCTAGAAGATGGATAGTGACCACATGCTGACTGTAAAATGGTGACAAAATATTGTACCATATTTTTTGCAAATTTTGATGAATACTTCATTAATTTAGGCAATAATAGCGATCAAACATGGTTCTTCAATACATTAAATTTGCTGCGTCCCATGGGAGAAGTTAAAAACCTCTCATGTGACTTGGCAAACGTTAATGCTTGTAAAACCATGTTTAAACCCCATATTGAAAACAAATAATCTAAAAGTAGAGTAGCTTATTTTCAACAATGCTTTTGTCACCTTCCATGTACATTAACAGGGTTCATACGCGTCAGGGAAATGTCAGGGAAATTTAAAATTTTTCAAGGTCAGGGAATTGTCAGGGAGTTTTATGTTGTGTCAGGGAAAAATGAATGTTTTCTAAAATGTCAGGGAAATGTCAGGGAAATTTGAAATTTCCAGTTTGTATCAAATGATGAGAAACAGAAAATGACTTGGGCAGTTTTCTTAACATTTTGGATATAAGTTAAATCATTTTGATAGCTTCTTGATTGCTTTAAACATAAGAAGATGGGAGGATTTGGTCCTCCTTGCCTCCTCAACTTCCTTTTTAGCTCTCCTGAGCCAAAGGCTGATAGTGAGGTATTAGCATGGCAATAGTTCGGCATCCTTAATCATTCAGTCCATCTATTGGTTGGTTGTCCATTCACATTTTCAAAGAAGTATGTCTCTTATGTCAGTAAACCAAATGTAATCACATCATCAGGTAGAGGGAAAGACTACATAAGGTTTTTGGACTGATTGGATTGGAACTGATTGTCATGGATGATGACAACATACATGTATAGCTCCCATGGATAGACTTATAATGGGAAAAACTTAAAAAAAAAAGTAATCTGAAACCATGAGGCTAACAGGCTATAATAGTATGTAGTAGTGTCTAGTGGTCCCTACAGAAATCCTACCAATCATGCCCCTGGGGTCAAAACTGGCTACATCCTGTGTATCAATAGCTTCCATAGACTTATTTTAGGAGAATTTTAAAAATCTTTTCTGAAACCATATATATCAGTATGTTAAAACATCTAGTGCCCCACAGCATAGATCCTGCCAATCAAGCCCCTGGAATCCAAACTGGCCACACCCTGTGGATCAGTAACTCCCATAGACTTATAAAACCATGAGATTGTGGCTTATATATTTAGTATGTCTAGTGGTTCCCTACATAAATCCTGCCAATCAAGCCCCTTGAGTGAAAACTTGTCGTGCATATGGGGATTTAACAGCTCATATAGACTCCTAATTGGAAAAACTTTAAAAATCTTCTATTACATAGCCATAAGGCCCACAGCTTATATACTTAGTATATAGCAACGTTTGGTGGTCCCCTTCATATACCATGCCAACCATGCCCCTGGGTGCTAAATTAACCAAACCCTCAGGGTCTTTAGCATCCATAGACTTACTGGGGAGTAACTAACTTTAAAAATTCTTTTGAACCCATGAACATACAGCTTCTATATTTAGAAGGTAGTGGTTAACTACATAAATCCTGCCAACCATGCCCCTGTGACCACAAGTTAATATCGGCAGACACCACATACAGGGGTCATTTGCTCCCATAGATTCATGAAAAAAGATAATCTAAAAATCTTTGGAAACCAAACAGTCAATGGTTTAGGCTCATTAAAGCTGCATAGTCTGTAACTTTTGATCTTAATTTTAGAAATAAAGTTTCTATTTTTCAAAAATACAGATACAGTAAAAATACCCAAATTCAGGTAAACATTTTACCATTTTCGTAAATCTTAACACATTATCACTATCAAAACAACAGCATTTATGTTAGAAAATCAATTGTCTAGAATTATTGGAGGGACGTAAATAATTACCAAAAAGAGAAAAACAACTTTTTTAATAAGATAATTCACTTTTCCTTGCAGTTTTCAGCTGCACTAAACATATTTATTTAAAAAACATAACTTAATTCTATTTTTTCAAATGATTTAAAAAGATTTTTTTTTTTTTCGAAAAATGTTCATAGTTACAGACCTAGTCTCTTTAAGTGTTTTGTTAGCTCACCTAAGCACTTTGTGCTCAAAGTGAGTTATTCTGATCATTGTCCGCTGCCAACAATTTGCTGTAATCAGGGCTTAAGAAGACTGTTATCAAAAGCCTGTTCTGAACATTGTAGCCTTTACAATGAATTATTCTACTTTCAACTAAATAAAATGCTTTCCTCTATATAATGGTATTATGGGTGGGTGTAGAGGAGATTAAATTTAGAGGTCCACATCCAAATTTTTGAAAGAAGACAGCATTTTTTAACATATAGTTATGTGACAATCTGTAAATTTCTTTGTTGAAAAGTCATTTACTAAATACTCATGCTGAAAAACTTTGCATAGTCCAAAAATAATCACTCAGAATTGAAAAAAAGAGCTGTAAACTATAGCTATAGACGAAGATTTGGATAAAACCAAGTTTCTCCGGCAAGTACGGTTGTGTCAGGGAAATTTGGATTGGCGTCAGGGAAAAGTCAGGGAAATGTCAGGGAATTTTGTTTTGCCAAGTCTGTATGAACCCTGATTAATGATTAGGCCAAGAGATCAATAGGTGACTTGATAAGTCACTTTGCATTGACAAATTTTATAACCTTCAGTAGTGAACAACTGGCAAACAGCTATAACAACTTAACTCTTTGCCTACTTGTGTCATGTCATCTGCTGATAACCTTTGCAAACTGTTTTGACCCAGATCAGGCCCGACATTTTTTCGGGCCTGATCTGCTCTGCATCCTAACTGTTTGACACTCTGATGGTATTCCTAAAGGAATTTTTCGATAAAGTTGATTTTGAAAAAAATTCAGCAGACAACAACAACAAAAAATATGAAAAATTAACCAAATAGGCAAAGAGTTAACTAACAATGTTAATCATATGACATGACGTCTGGGAGTGATATAAGATTGATAAACCAGTAGCGGTTTACGGATTTTGGTAACATTATGAAATGATACCCGTAACAATGTCACATGAATATTGTAAAACTTTGGCATTTTTTGCACAAAAAACTCAATTAAGAATACTTTTACTCAAGAGTAACATTCTGCCATTTTGTTGACCTGGTTCATTTTCTGTGTTTATCTATTTGCTACAGGTGAAGTTAAGCAACCCAAGCAGTAAACCTCTGGTGTACCAAGTTTTATTGGCGGGCCATGATGCTCAAGACTTCGCTGTACCAAAGGGAGACTTTGTTACAATCCCACCAAAATCAAACCTGCCAATGAGCATAGAATTCACCAGCAGATTTCTTAGGCCCGCTGAGGCCATATTGGTACTTGTGGGACGAAGGCAGGGCACAGCTATAGGCTCAACCTTGACCTTCAATCTAAGGACACAGGTTGACAACATTATTCCAAAGGTTAGTGGCTTTTATAGTTTCATATATTCTGCATGATAATAGAAATGATGCAGTGATGATGAAATCAATAGAAGAGCTGTGAGCCAGTGAACTGTGAGCCAGTGAACTGTGAGCCCAGTGAATTGTGAGCCAGTAAACTGTGAGCCCAGTGAACTGTGAGCCCTGTGAAGATCCAGTCTCATAGGCCCAGTTAAGCAAAATTTGTGAGCCTAAAATTGAAATATTTTGTTACCTTTCAATTTAAACATATGTTTTGGGTGCTCAAAAGGAGATGGTTCTTTTGAGTACCCACAACATATGTTGTAATTGAGAAATAACAAAAAAATGTTTATGCACTCTTATCTAGAGGCCTGAGTCTGGAAATCAGATTCTTCAATCTGCATTCAATGGGTAGCTAAGTAGTTGTCATAGTTTCTTAATGCACGGAGCAAAAACTGATCAGACATAGTGGATGCCTATGCTGCGGAGGCTGATCATAGTCTTTGGTGGGCATGCAGATCATCTTATTGTTTTTTTCGTGCACTGGTTGAAATTTTATTAACTGTCCACATACATGTAGTCACTTTTCTGAGATTTCACAAAGTAGCCAACTTCACCTTTTTTCAGTAGCTTTTGATTAGCGGAACTTTTCTTACGCATGCGTCAGTCATTTTAGGCCATGACCCAAATGGGACACAAATAATTCAAATTTTGATTTGCTCTTTCTTAATTGGAAGTCTGTAAAAGGATAAACTGAAAAACATTGTAGACCCAGATGAGATGCCACAGAATGTGGCATCTCATCCGAATCTACGCTGTTTTCTGAGATAAAACAACAGATACAATATTACAATGCAATTTATACTTGAAAACATGCAACCCTTAAATATATAATATAATATACAAACTCTATTGTATGATACTGGTTGCAATTAGAATATTTGGTAATTTTTCATCATTGTCATCTGCTGACTCTTTTAAAAATTAACATTTTCAAAAAATTCTTTCAGGAACACTATCAGAGTGTCAAACTATTTGGATCCAGATCAGGACTGACATTCTGTCGTTCCTAATCTAGATCCAAACTGTTTGCAAAGGTTATCAGCAGATGACAGCAGTTGCCGTTAGCAAGAAAAGAGTCCTTTTGTCAGGCTTATGAATGGCAGTTGTGTATTGCACTCTTCACATCATTTCTGGTAATGGGATCTTCTAGCATCGCTCGGGTTACAAGCATCAGCTTTATTAAAAGCATTTTGCAGACAAGCTTTTGAAATAACTTTCTGATATTTTTAGAGAAATAAGACTTGAGATACCAATTGAATAAGCTCTGGTAGAGACCTTCTGGTGATGGATAACAAGATATATCTAGTCTTTTTTTTCTAAAAAATATAAAAGTGAGGCATACCATAACTGTGGTTTTTAAACATGATTGTGCTTTAAGCATTACTGTGCTTTTTAAGCAAACTTTTGGCTGTAAACATTATATAATTGTAATTTTTAAAGCTTATTATGGTTTGTTCTAATACTTGGACAAGTGATTTTGATCCTTAAACGCTAGACTTCAAGTACCTTACATAACAGCAGAGACAGAAATTGCCACTTTGATGGTCTCTGGCATCACAAGGCTTAATTTGGGAATTCCATCAAAGTGCCAAAGCGTTTGGATCCAGATTAAGCCGGACATTTTCATGTCTGACCTGATCTGGATCTAAACTGCTTGCAAAGGTGATCAGCAGACAACATAAGTTGCCAAAGAGGGAAAAGATTTAAGTCATTGTTAAATGATGCCCAACAGTTACTCAAAAGTATATATTCTACCCACACCTAAAAAGCCATGACACAGTGTCTGTGGTCCATAAGAATGATTTATTCTTTACATGAACAGTGTCATAAAGATACTATTTTTTTCAGCTTTTCTTTGTAAAATTTTACCATTTTAGCACAATATACCTAAAGTACTTGTCATTTCTATGTACCACAAACATTAATAACAATATATGTATATGTTCTTTCCTATCCTGTATTTCTCTTTATTCTGGTGGCCGGCCCAGTGTTTCCTTTCTAATTGGAATATGGGTTCTAGAAAATGAAAAAGGGCTCCATTATGATGAATTGATCCTTATCACTTTATGAATTTTCTGTGGCTGAATATGAAATCAGGATCTTTATTTCATCGGAGCCCTTTTTTGTTTCCATACATAATATATATTATTTATCTCTTTGCATGCTGGGTAATTTTTGCTGTTTTTTTGTTGTTTGAAGATTAAAAAAAATGATTTCAAAATTTTATTTTAAGAATACCGAATAGTATGTCAAACAGTTTGCATCCAGATCAGGCCGGACATTTTGTCTGGCCTGATCTGGGTCTGAACTGTTTGCAAAGGCTAAAGCAGGCAAAGAGTTTGTTTTTCCTCCAACTTAACTTAAATTAGGTGAAAAATATTTAGATTCCTGGTTAGTCTTTCTTTTATGATTTTACAAAAACAAAAAAAAACAACTAGGTTACGTATCTGACTTGGTGCAATGTTGCACGTTATACGTTACATCTTAACGTTTTTGTGGTGCATCACGGCAGTAACTTTTTTATTATTATTCCTGATGAAGCCAATATGGCAAAACGTTGAATATTAAAGAATATTGAAATGAAAACATTCGTGTTGGTGTTGAATAATTTTTAGTCCATATGATTTTAAAAACTATAGATGTCAAAATGTGCAGGTATCATCTTCTCTATGAAGAAATAAAATGCATATTGGAATCTAAATATTTATGGGATATGAAACAAACAGTTACTTTACCAACTGTGTGACCATGAGAACCAGTAAAAGAATATCAAACTTTTTCAAGATGCACCTTTTTCTGATGTATTACAATGGGTCAGACATGTCTTGGGTGTATTCAAAAAGTATCAGTGCATGCATAGCAGTCACAGTAGAACTTCAATGGCTCAAACAGGCTTGGGTTCTAGCCAAGGGTAGTCCCAGCCATCCATGGTAGATTATGCATAAAATGACCAGAAGGAACCATAACGATAGTTCTAGCCATCCAAGGTAAATGAACCATCAGAGTTCAAGCCATTGAAGTTCTACTGTATATGTGAGCCAGCACAGATTTTGTTTCTAATCAGATAGGCGACCAAGGAAGGTTCAGAAGAGTCTGTGCAACCATGCAGTCTTGCCAGAGTATTTGCTTTTTGTCAACACAATGTAATGTAAGGGAAAGATATAACAAAATTCATGTTAAGGAAAGAAAAGCATAGCAAGAACCCTAATAATTATGTACCAGAATGGCTAAAATTGCTATTCCAAGTCCAATAGGGTTCTCAAGCTCAGATTTTTTTGCTGTCACAAGTCAAGAACATAATGAGAGTGTTATACTTAATGATTTAATGAAAAAATGTTTTAGAATACTTGCCCCTGATCAAATAGTAAAGGTCAACCAGTTGGTAAGGTAACTGCTCGATGTGACTCTATTGTTTGCCTTTCCACTATCTCATATAGCTGGCTTTAGCACCCCTGTTTCTGCTCTTGCTTTCAGAAGGAGGTCAAACCACAGGTAAATAGTTCTTTTATCATCTTTACACCCTCACTCACTCTGCCCAGATCTTCACACATCTCCATCCATACTCATGACACCTAGATTTGCTGTCAGATAAATAGAGAATATTAGGTGAGTGTCTTTTGATATCAAGTTTACCAGGCAAGGCTTCGAGAATGCTTGTTGACATCGCCAGGCTTGCCGAGTGATTCAACATGCGTTCTCGACGCCGAGCCTGGTAAACTTGATATCAAAAGACGCAAACCTGTTATTATATTTATCAGCTTAACAAGTTGATTCACTCTTCAAGCTAGTGAATATTACATAACTTGATCGATTTTTGTGTTGATTCAATGTCATTGGTGACGTCATTCAAAAAGTGCAACGTCATCATGACCTGATAAAGGCATGTGCTGTGAGATAGACAACATTTATCAGGCAACGTGCAACACTCCAGTTAATATGAGAGGTACAATGTAACTGAAAATTATAATTGTCATCATCTTTACACCAGCACTCACTATGATTAGCTCTTCTCACATGGTTGCATCCACACTCCAGACACATTGATCTATCAGCAGATTATTTTTCAGTCCTAGGTCCAGTGATAAAAACAAATCAAAGATGCATTCTTATTTTACAGGACATACACTGAATTAAGGACATTAAAAACGCAAAAAATGAATCTCATAATATTTACTAACTTTTATTGTCTCAATTTTATTGAGATGTGGCAAAAATGAACATCAAAATGTCAGCAAAACATGTTTTTAAATTTTATGTCAAAATAATGAATAATGTAAGAGCAATTTAACAGTCTATCAAACAGCAATACCCTATGATTCTAAAGTTGCAATTTGAAATTTGTCTAGAAATTGGACACGATTTTAAGTTATTGTGATAAAACATTTTTATTAAAACATCAGAAACAAATTACCCTTGGAGCCCTACTATTCGTCTGGCACTGACAGCAGCCGTCCGGAACGTATATTGTCGATGTAAATATCATCGATACACAATCGACGTAAGTTGCCTCTTAACAGCGGTCGCCATTCCTGGCTGACCAGACCTGTGTCGATCTTTAACTGTCCCAGTAGCCTGGTAACGATCTCTGAGGTGCTGTATAGTTGACAGATGGCAATTATGATATCTGGCGACGTCAGAAACATGCACCCCAGCTTTTAACATTCCAATTGCGCCAGATTGTTCATGTTCAGACAAACGTGGCATGAATAATAAAGCTATAAAACTAAAGCTGCTGTATTTTTTATACATGTATACTTACAAGCTACATATGAAATGATAAAATATTTTTCTTCATTGATTAGTGGGGACGCCACGTGCAAAACATAGTAAACCAGCGATGCATAGCTGGTGGTAGCCAGTGTCTTTTAAAAAAACAGTTTTGGGTATAGATAGAGGTAGAGTGTCGTTACCATCCGTTTTTATTTATTAAAGAAGGCTAAAAATGTTCTGGATGCAAAAAATAATAATTTTCACTTTTTGCGTTTTTAAAGTCCTTCAGTGTAAAACACCTGTCAAAGCAATTCACAGGACAAGCTGAATTGAAAACAGTGTTGATCTTGATCAGCTGGCTTCTGAAGCCAGTTGATCTGGATCAACATTGTTTTCAAAAATGACAATCTTTGGGTTCATGACAAGACCCTTGTCTTTTAAGCAATAAACCATCCACATTATAACTACCCATGGCATAGTAATACTATTGATATTTCATCATAATCTTTCATCTATACTGTTAAACTCACAATACATCTAGCACAGTTATTTTAAAATTCACTCTCACACAATTCCATATTTACATGTATTTTTGATATTTCAAAATAATAAATATCAATAAAATATGAACTCACTGCTTACACCATGGTGGGTCTGCAAATCACAGTTGGTAAGCGAGTCAGATTAGCTGCCATGGACAGCTATTGTTCCGAATTCAAGCCCCATTTGGGCCACATACATTAATAAAGATTATTCTTTCACTCCTCCTGATTCAAGTAGGGTTGTTATGAGCTGCCGATGAATAATTACATTATCAAAGCAATCCTTTAATGAATCTTTAGATTTTTGCAACCGTTCATAGCCTCATGAACAACACAAAATTGATTGGCAGCTGCCAAGCTCACTTTCCCATGCAATATGCTTCAAACATCCAATTCATTCCCCAGAAGTTACACTGGTGTTGTGATTGACAGCGAGCCACACCTGAGTCGCACATGCAAAACAAGTCTCTTGTTTGCTCCATTGGCTGTCCATGTTTCACACTGGCTGTTCCGCTTTTCAGTTTTACACTCCAACAAACCTGTTAATACTATTACATATTAAATACAAAACTGTTTTTTTCCTAAATTATAAATAATTTTTATATTTTAGATATTTATAATAAAATGTAAATATAAGCAATACATTCAATTTTTGGTCTGTTCACATTGTCGCACAGGTAGTCCGTTAGCACGAACTAACCTGTCGCCTTTCGCTCGGTGCACACTGGGATTGAACCGCCATTTTTATTAAAATATATTATGCAATCACTGTTTGCATGACTCAGGGCTTTACATTCAGAAAATATTGACTAAATGAGAAATGATAAACTATCAAAAATTCAACTTTTTTGCTATTTTAACAATTAATTCTGTCACTACCGGAGTGCGAGAATTGAACGAGACTAGCCAAATATTGCTAGTTACCCATAATGCAAAGGGCGAAATGCGAGAGATCTAGATGAGGTATTGTCAGGTCTCGCGAGAATGGGTCTGTTCATGGAATCATGAATACTTTGGGTCTCTTGCAAAGTTTGGGCTTCACTTACTTTGCAAGAGACCCAAAGTATTCATGATTCCATGAACATTCCAAAAATCGAATTTATTTCTTGAAAGTGTGCAGAAGCTAAGTATTGGTAAACCCCATTTGCAGAGGCCTGTCCAGGAACAGTGTGTGTGTGTGTGTGTGTGTGTGTGTGTGTGTGTGTGTGTGTGTGTGTGTGTGTGTGTGTGTGTGTGTGTGTGTGTGTGTGTGTGTGTGTGTGTGTGTGTGTGTGTGTGTGTGTGTGTGCACTGTATAGTCTGCAGTGACTCAGTTGGTAGAGCTTGAGACTGGGATTGAAGGGTTGTTAGTTTGAAACACACCACTGGCTGAGTCACTGTGTTGTTTCCTTGAGCATGACACTTTATCCGCTGCTTAGTACTGGTTCAACCCAGGTAGACAGGAAATCATCCAGACATGACTGAAAAATTGTTGACTGGGACTTAAATTTTTACCTCATAGAGACACATTTTAGCGCTTTTGCAGAGTAGACCAAAATCAGGCAGCTCTTGTAAAACTCTGTTTGCTTATGGAAATATGATATATTTGATCTTACACTAGTGGATCTGACGAGTAATTTCTCATTGTCTTGCGCAGACGCGATACTAAAGAGTCAACCTGTCTGCTATGGGACATCACGACTGAAAGATCGGGTTTGTGCTGTTACGCGGTACGCATTACTCATAACACCTACGTTAAAAAGTACAAGCGTTAAATGCCTATAGATAATCCTTCAATGGAGATATCAAGTCATTTTGGGTAGCCAAATCATAACAATGATAGGTATTACGGTATTCAGCCATTGACTGATCAAATTGTATGCACTAAAACATTTTTGAAAACATTCTCCGCATGGCATTTTCATAGAAACCGCTTCACTGACACGTGATGACGCGCTTGATAAACAATATTGAATCAGCCAATCGGGCGAATCACATGACTCTGTGACGCATTTGGTAAACAAATATGTCACATGTACCCACAGTGCTCAAATCAGACAGGTCAGTATTTGATAAAATGCTTCCGGTCGATGACAATGGTAATTTCTTTGTTCTATGTACCAACATGATAGTTTATTTCATATAATTATTCATAGTGGGTGAAGCCTAGCTTGAATATTCATGAAGGAAAGGGTTAAAGCATCAAAACAAAAAAACAAAGGAACAGTGTGATAGAATAACTGACCATCATGAATGACTCATGATACGGCTGAAAAACTATTGAAAGCGACATAAAGCCTAAAAGAAACCAAACTCATTTGTACCCTTATTGCCTGTCCCGTCAAGATAAATTATGAAATGTTCAAAAGAAGCAACAACAATGAAATAATAGAGCAATATTTGTGAGGAAAAGCATATTCTAACTTCTTGTTGTACCATTTTCAAATCAAGAGACAAATAGGAGTGCAAGTTTATGGGTCCCTTCACATCCACCCCCTCGGTGCCTTGTGAGCCCTTCTTGAATCTTTGCAGGTATTTTAAACATGTTAGGAGGATTTGTATGTGGTTAGGATGTAGTTATCTTATAATTTTTTTGTCACTTTTCCATTTTGTGGCATAGTCATTTTTCTTTGAAAAAACAAAAACTATTTATGTTAATACACTTTATCTCAGTCCAGCATTTTACATAAAGATATACAGTTAAAACAGTATTTTTTATAAGTTTTTTGTACTTGAAAACTATACAGGTCCTTGAAAAGTCCTTACATTTTACATAGCTTTGCCTCTATGAATCATGCTGAACCTATTGATTACTATGCTTGTTTACTTTTCAGAATGTAATAAAATGTGAATCTCCATGTTATGAACTAGAGAAGATACTTGTGCCAATAACCAACCCCTTCAAGGAAGGTGGTGAGTTCCGTATCATCCTGGTGGAGGCCAGTGGCTCCCTTCTTGACCCCAACAATACGGCTGCACTCATGAGGAGGCGGGAAAAGAAGAAAAAGAGGATCAAGTCTAAGATTGATTCTGGCATAGTGAGGCCTGACACCCCTCCATCACCACCTCCTAGGATTGCTGATACTCTACAAATGAACAAAGATGGTGAGTAATTAATTACCAAGATATGTTTTTTTCTTTCATTTGATTCTTTACTTCCCTGTCAATAATTTTTCTAGATCTGGGTCCAAACTGTTTGCAAAAGTTATCAGCAGACGACACTAAGAGGTAAAGAGATAATGCTGACATATCCAGCAGGGTTATATAGAGATTTGAATTTTGATTTGAGTCTTCATCTATACCCATTCTTCTTGCATGCCAGTAGTGAAGGCTCTGATAAGGCAGCACTTTTGCATGGGCTTGCTACTGACCAATGTGATAAGTACCAAATTCTCATTTGCTATCTCAGGTATATGGACAAAAGGGGGGGGGGGGGGGTGATTATTTCTATCATAGAAAAACACAGGGAGGGTTTTGTCCACCTATACAAAAGGGGGGACTTTGTCTTACACTTACTGGCTCCTTACATGGAGTTATAGGTCATGCTTACATTTAATCAACTCTTTGCCTACTAGTGTCATCTGCTGATAGCATTTGCAAACAGTTTGGACCCAGATCAGGACCCACAAAATGTCAGATCCAAACTGTAAGACACTCTGATTGCATTTCTGAAAGAAATTTACGAAAAAGTTGATTTTGAAAATAATCAGCAGACCACAAAAAAGCATGAAAAATTACCTAGTAGGAATTTTGCATCCTTTTTAGTCGTCTGCTAATTTTTTTTTCAAAATCACCGTATAGCATCGTACACCGGATATAGCGATTGCCGAAGCGAGGAAATTCTCACATGTTGATGTACAAGGTCGGTGTTTATTCTATTATTTTTCATATTTTATAAGATTCGGCTTAAAGGATATAGTGATGACATCGTTAAGACACTGATGCTTATCGGTGGCTATGAGAAATAGCCAGGAATAATCATTCAGCACTATAATTGACAAAATGACCTGCCCAATCACTTGTATTTTACACGACTTTTGCTTCGTCTCCCTGAAATATGTTTATGTTATCGAATGTGTTGCTTTGAAAGATCAATATTCGCTTTCATATGGCTTCTACATTGTCATAAGTACTTGCCAACGAATTTTTACTTCCTGATTCCAATTGGTTCCATCAATATTTAGGAGGAAAAAAACCTCCTGCTGTACGGTCTATAGCAGTCTGTTTACACATCAGTGTACGTAATATAGCAAAATAAGTGTAAGCACTATAGCTAAGAGACTAATGCTAACTTTTCCCAATGTAAATGTGAATTACGTCTGAATTTTAATCTGCATTTATTTGCATACCAGAAAAGAATATTTCCATGTTACTGATTGCTTAATTTTCATTGTTTTATTAAAATTACAAGTAAATCGGGAGACAAAATACTTAACCTAGATGATTGCAACCATTCTACAATTTATCTGCAGTGTTGAGCATTCACATTTTTCGACCAAACTAATAGAGTTTCATTCGGTTAACATTTAATCTGCTCTTGGATTGATTTAGCTGCCCCTACTATTCTCAACCTGAAACAAGTTAAGAGTTTCTTAAAACATCCAAAAGAAAACGCTGTTGTGAATAAGAATAGAAGCAAGGACCAAGCAAAATGAATTTGGGCCTCGACGCAAAATAAACCCGGCTTCGGTGTTTTCAACAAAGCAAGACTCAAACCAGTCTCCTTAGCTACAGAGAGTCTAGATATGATACTTTCAAATGAGCGAAAAACAAATGCACTGATCAGACTGTGCGAATGCGTAGGCTGGTCCTCACCTTTATTGTTCACAAGCCCAGAAGACAAGTATACTGACGTCATATTTGTACATTCCGTGACTGTCTTTGTCTTCAGTTTTAGGCATGGTGTATGCAGATACACACTTTTGAAAACGTATGGAAAAACACATAAGTTTGCAAGCAGAGAATCTACAGTATCCCTTTATCAAAACACTGAAACCCATCATGCTAACACACCTATAAAATAAAGAACCCGCCAAATCACACTTTAAGATTAGAGTAAAACATGCATCTAGGTGGGTACATGATGAAAGATGAAAATAAACAGCTAAAGAGAGAATCACCATAGTCCATTAAAATTCTTGATAATTGCTCGGATCTTGAGCGGGGACAGGGGTCCAGTACAAATCATTAAGTTCTATCGCTTAGCAATTGGACTCCACCCCTTGGAAAAAGTTTAACGCCCCCTCCCCCCCCCATAACATATGTTGGAGCCCCTGGATTTCGGAAAGTTTAAGTTTACTTTGAAAGAAGTTACTGGACCCTCCCCACCCCCCACATGTTAAATAATTAAAACAAAACGCCAGAACGTGCCTTTGCGTCACCAGTCTATCGGATGAGACTTCAAGCAGTAGTTCTGTCTTCATATAACCTTATCAGTCGATGGGTCGTTAAACACAAATACAGCAATTGTCAGTGGACCTGGACCCCCTGACTTGATCCGCATGTGCCGTTCATTCGCAATTCATGGGATTTCCATCAGGGAATGGGTGGGGGCATCGTCTCTGTCATTTTTATCTGCAGACAGTGCGGGCCCAGGGCTTACTTGACAGAACCAAACTGTTTGAAACTCTGACGGTATTTCTGATTTTTTTTTTTCATATACACATTCTAGAAACAAAAGCGCCGAAAAGACTGCCCGTGCGCAGGCTGGTCTGGGCATTTGTTGTTCGAATGTATCAAAGGCAAATTTCTCAGGACAAGGTACATACGATCTTAAATAATTCTAAATTAAATGTCAATGTCTTCACTAGTTATACCCCCCCCCCCCCCCCCCCCCCCCCCCCCCCCCCCGGCGTTTATGTCGAGGGTGTATAGTTTTCGTCTTTCCGATTATCCGTTCGTCCTTTCCTATGTTCGTTAGGTTGTTAGTTCGTTCATTCGTTAATCCGTTAATTTAATCTCTCTCTTTCTCTCTCTCTCTCTCTCTCTCTCTTCTCTCTCTCTCTTCTCTCTCTCTCTCAACATATGTTGTGTAGTTCTAGCAGACCAGGGATCACAAGCTTGATAATGGGCACTTCAAGTCTTTTGTTGGGACTCTAAATCAGTCCCGTTCCCGTTTAACCTTTAATAGATGGTGGAAGCCCATTATCCTAAATTATGCATCATTTATCCGTATCCACTACCCGTGCTATTAGTAAAATGGGGCCAACGTCTTGTTGATTTTCCAGTGCCCTGTAATATGCCCCACTCAATCACAAGCGAACATACTTGTGTCGGATGATTCCCATATAGCCCAACTATGTATAGCAGAATTTTTACTTGAATAGAGAAAAACCAGGGCCCGGAATTACAATGCCTCCTTAAGGTTTAGGAAGACTTAAGTTAAGTATTTACATTTCAACACGCTTATACTAAATGCTAAATAAATTGCCTATATCGATGCAGGATATCATTGTGATCTACAGAAAAAAAATGAAACTATTTTGATTTAACCTTAATGCGCCAATAGTAACAAAAGTTGTCTGCTTTTCTCGTCTGCTGAAATGTTAAAGAAGCCCCTATGACAAACAGTGTGGACCCAGATCAGACTGCTCCTATATAGGAGCAGTCTGTTCTGGGTACACGCTGTTTGTTTCTATACTTGATTCGTCAGTAAATTTAGGCAATTATTTGCAGCAGATGACTTCAGCAGACGGCATTTTCAGATGCATTTTTTCTTGGCGCTTTAAATCAGTTTGAAACGTTTTTTTTCGCAATCTGCAAAATCAATACTTAACTTAAGTTTTCCTTAACTTTAAGGAGGCTTTGTAATTCTGGGCCCTGGCATTTACCCCGTACTATGGGGTTGGTGTGTGTATGTGTGTAAGGGGGGGGGGGGCAATCAAGACGTTATTACCATCCAAACATCTACAATGACCCCGCTATCGGCTACAGTATCTCGTAAGTGTGTCGGTGTTGGCCGGGTGTGGTGGGGCAGTGGTTACAAATGCATTTCACTAGTACGCCTGTTGGTACATGCGTGGGCTTAATAACAATGGTAATGAGCACACACGTTAAATAAATATAAGACAAAAATAATATAAAACAATAAAAAAAATCTGAAAAAGTGGATGCCACACTAAGTGTCTGTATCATAAATCGATGCGTCCAATGGCAGACAGTGCAGTTCCTGATTAGAACACGCCTCTAGCAGCTAACTCTACATTGTTTCATAGTCCTAGGGCGTTGATTCATGCGCGGATCCAGAGGAGTGGGTACTTGGGGGTCCGGACCACCCCCTCCCGCATGGAAAAGCACAAAGCTGTAACTTTCCTCAGGAATACTGGTTTGGAACCTTTGGAAAAGGACAAAGCTACCGATGTCGGGTCATCATCGGACCTCTAGCGGTGCGCCTTTTAAATGACACTTAATTGGCGGGCGGATGGTGGCCCGTTTCGTTGCTGGTATAGGTTTCATAGGAACACTGGTACTGATCCAATTCCCCTTTTGAAAAAGAAATAAATAAACGTCAAAACTTTGGACCTTGACTCCCCCGAGGAAACGTTCCGTATCCGCCCAAGTCAAAATTTCGGATACCTTTAAGAAGTATGACAAATTTTTTTTTGACTTTGTAGCTGATACTTTTGAGCTTATTGTCTTTCTGTTTTTTTTAATCTGATTTGCTCTTGAGGGTGATGTTCAAGTAATTGGTGTATGATCTCAGTAAAAACGGGGCTCTCCCATTCACAGTAATAACACTTGAACATCATTGTTTTATGTTAAAGGTCTTGAAAATCATACTATAATTGATAAGATTCAACCAAGTATAAGT